>CAUYRT010009855.1:0-26984 GCA_963574885.1 Lepilemur ruficaudatus | reverse complement strand
AGATGGTGCGCGTCATGCTCATTATGTATATACCCATCCCCTCCTCCCTCCTCCCATCTGCCCAACACACGATAAATGTTATTCCTATATGTCCACTTAGGCATTGATTAGTTAATACCAACTTGCTGGTGAGTACATATGGTGCTTATTTTTCCATTCTTGGGATACTTCACTTAGTAGAATGGGTTCCAGCTCTATCCAGGAAAAATACAAGAGGTGTTATATCACCGTTGTTTCTTATAGCTGAATAGTACTCCATGGTATACATACACCACATTTTATTAATCCACTCATGGATTAATGGACACTTGGGTTGTTTCCACAACTTTGCAATTGTGAAGTGTGCTGCTATAAACATTCAAGTGCAGGTCTTTTTTTATAGAGTGTCTTTTGTTCTTTTGGGTAGATGCCCAGTAATGGGATTGCTGGATCAAATGGTAGCTCTACTTGTATCACTTTAAGGTATCTCTATATTGCTTTCCACAGAGGTTGAGATAGCTTGCAGTCCCACCAGCAATGGAGGAGTGTTCTTATCTCTCTGCATCCACGCCAACATTTATTGTTTTGGGACTTTTTAGTAAAGGCCATTCTCACTGGAGATAAGTGATATCTCATTGTGATTTTGATTTGCATTTCCCTGATGACTAGAGATGTTGAGCATTTTTTCATGTTTGTTGGCCATTATTCTGTCTTCTTTTGGAAAGTTTCTGTTCATGTCCTTTGCCCACTTTTTGATACAGTTGTTTGGTTTTTCTTTGCTGATTTTCCTGAGTTCTAAATAGATTCTAGTTATCAGCCCTTTATTGGATGTGTAGCTTGTGAAAATTTTCTCCCATTCTGTAGGTTGTCTGTTTGCTCTCATGACAGTTTCTTTGGCTGTGCAGCTTTTTAATTTGATCAGGTCTCATTTATTTATTTTTGTTGATGCTGTGATTGCCTTTGGTGTCTTCTTCATAAATTCTTTGCCTAGGCCAATGTCTAGAAGAGTATTTCCAACGTTTTCCTCTAGAATTCTAATAGTTTCACACCTCAGGTTTAAGTCTGTTACCCAGCGTGAGTTGATTTTTGTGAGAGGTGAAAGGTGTGGATCCTGTTTCAGTCTTTTACATGTGGCTATCCAGTTTTCCCAGCACCATTTATTGAATAAGGATTCTTTTCCACAGTGTATGTTTTTGTCTGTTTTGTCAAAGATTAGATGGCTATATGAGGATGGTTTTATATCTGGGTTCTCTGTTCTGTTCCACTTAAACCAGGTAGTCTTAACCAGACACTTGAAAAAATAAACAGGAGCAGGTATATGTAAACATGCCATTCATTGATTGGATGCAGTCCAAATAACTGAACTAGAGTTACATATGACTGAATCTCACAAATAAAATTTTGAACAAAAATGTAAGTTGCATAAGAATATATATGTAAAATGTGATATCATTTGTTTAAATTTTTTAAATAATTATAACATGTTTTATATGCATATTGGTGCATGAGACAGAGACAGAGAGATAGAGAGACAGCAAAGAGATGATCCATGGGAATGATGAATACCAAATTCAGACTACAGATTTGGTTGTTATCTGACAGGGGAGGTAATGGGCACAGATATTCATGATACTACTCTAACTTTTTATATGTCAAATCAAAAAAATTAATTATTTAGACTTTACTGAAGAGTTCTTAGGGAGTCAAAGGAGAGAATTTACAACTCACATAACAGAACCAAATAAAATTCCCATTACACTCCACTATTTTATTCAAAAACCTACAGGCATCTGGTCTCTACCATTTTTTTTTAAACTTCTTATTTTGGGAAATTTCAAAGATGTAAAAAAGTGGAGAGATCATTATTTTAAACCCCCATGCTTCCTGTTAAAATAGAATAACAGGGATTTGATTTACCCTCTGGCCTGAAAAGAGTTTCAAGACAATGGGCAACAAAGAACAGTGATCCCTAAGAGAAGGTGAGCCTAAGATTGTCCCAGCTTATTGTCAGGAGAGGAGTTCCAGGCTGTATAGCAGGAGGGGGAACACAGTGAGCATTGCTGTTCATTGTGGACCAATTCTTTAGGGACCAAATGAACAATGAAAGGACACACGACATTCAGAAACATTCGTCTTATGTGGATGGGCAGGAAATGCTTTCATTTAGACACAAGCAGCAGAGGTCAGGAGCAGGTCTGAATCATGAATGATGGAAGAGGAAGCTTTCTATCCTACCAACAAAAAACAAACAGTAGCCATCCCTTCTCCCTTGCTATCCTCTCTATCCTAAACCAATGTTTAAAAGTATTATAAAACCCAAACTTGGTGATTCTCTATGCCTGTTTCATATGAAGTTGTCTTACAACAAATAAAATGATATTTAAAGAAAGAATTCCACTGAAAAGAAAGTATAATCCCAAACTGAAGTGTTCAGACCCCTTTGTTTACACCACTGCCCCTATGGTGTGGGACAGAAAAACATTGGTATTAAGTCTTTTGATGCTTAAGGAAACCAAACCTCTAAGAAAGCCTGGGCCATGATCCCCTTTGCAGGTTTATTATTTAAACTTCATATTCAATTTGTAGACTCACATTTCTCTCTTATTTCTAGATACTCCTACAGGAGGTCTATGCCTAATGTATTTCTTTGTGTATAAGCTAGACGTATTCCTAATGCCATTTTTTGATGTGTGGTATCTCTTTACTATTCATTCAACACACTTGTTTTGAGCAGCTACTGTGCATAAGACAATAAGCTAGGAGACTGCAGGGATGCAAATTTCAAAAAGACACAGATCCTTATCTCAAGGAACATAGAGTCTAGGGAGAGAAAGAAGGCAAGTGTATAAACAACTATAAGGTACAATAATAAGTACTATAACAAAGTACTTTCAGAAAGTTTTGGATTTGGAAGGGATCTAATTGTCAAGTAGCTTTACTTACTCATTTTAGAGAGGAAACCGAAAGACAAAAGGTTAAATGACTCACTCTGTGCAGTACAATCTACACACATAAGGCAGCTTCATGGGCTAGAAAGAACAGGGAACTTAGAGTTAGACAACCTAGGAGTGACTTTGAATTTCGGCCCTTACTACCTCTCACAAAGGACAAATGATAGAACTTTCATGAATCTTAGTTTTTTCATTCATTGAACAGGAATAATTATATCTGCCTATTAGGGCTGGTATAAAGATCAAGTGATATAATGAAAAGGTTCTATAGACTATGAGGCAATATAAAAATATACAATATTACTACGATTAATTGATTGCAGAACTGGGAATACAACCCAAACCTCCTAACTTTGAGACCCTTGTCCATCATGTATTAATGTGAAATGTTTTCCACGATTTTTAGTTTATAATTTAGGCAATTCACTCACTTGCATAGTTAGAGTAGAATATAATTATAAATCATGGCATACATATGTTATTTATTTGAATCCTATGACTATTCCTCAACTGTTTGAATTATAGAAAAATAAAACAGATGCTCTCACTACAAAACTTTCTTGGCTAATTCTTGTAGTAACATAGGATCAAAATTTTGTCCAACATTTCTCAATACAGTGTTGTATTTTCAGCCTGTTTATTCAGGCTTCTTCCTTGATAAGTAGTGCTAGTGTTGAATACAAGCTGAGCAATTAAAAAGAAAAATAAACATCAGTAACTTTTGTAGATCAAAACTAGCGAACACGTCCTTGAGGCATTTTAAGAGAAGTTAAGTGATAACATCAATATAATATTGTTATGTCTTTGATCTGCTAAAATGTTAAGTGATATAATCAGTTTTATATTTCTGAGTTTTCTTTCCAGTTGTTGCATGTAGCAACAAAGCTAAGAAAACAGGTTAACTGTAAAAGCTTTTGTCCTCTTCCTCACCCCCTTACAGACTCCCTCCTCTTTAGAGTGGGTAAGCAACGAGGGAACTAAGTTTATTTTTACACATATTACTGTATGATTCAAGTAATGTATTCAAGAGTTGATATTGTGTAGTGGAAAGAACATGGAATTTGGACTCAGAGATCCTGGGTTTCAGTTTCTCATTTGACTATTGTGAGATTTGAGTCAAGTAATTTTTCTAGCCTTCAGTTTCTTCATCTATACAAGATGATGACTAATAAAATCTATCCTTTAGGTTGTCAGATGAATTATATGGTATTGCTTAAATAATTTAAGGCAGCTAAAAAGATGCACATCATATTAGAAAGATAAAGTAAAAACTTATTAAATGTTTAAAATGAGGCACATGAAAATAAAGTCAGGAAATTTAGATGGATTCAGCAATCAGATTAATTTATAAAATTTGTCCTATGTAGCTCTGTAAATTTGCTATGACTGGGATGCAAATTTGAATCCAAACTTTTTAGCTATTGTCTCAAAGGGGGAAACATGGCAAGTCATCAAACCAACAATGTCCATCTGTTAAAAGAAAAATTTTAGGCAAAATAAATTTAACAGAGTTTACTTGGGCAAATGAATGATTAATGAATCGCAAAGCCTCAAAACAAAAAAAGAGGTTATGAGTGCCAATCTAGCAGCATGAGCAGGGAGCTTTTATAGGCTGAACATGGAAGCAAAGTAATTACCTAATTGGCTGCAGTTAAGTGTTTGCCTTATTTGGGTGTGGTCTGATAGGAAGTCCCTAGTTATATAACCAATCAGCTGGCTGGCTGTTTGGATTGGCTGAGCTGGTCTATTTTTTTTAAGTCAGAAGAAATGCCTCCAAGTTAAATTTCAGTTTGATTACAGAAGAGCTCCAGGTGCAGAGACAACATCAGGCTAATGGTCTCCTTCTTATTTGCTTTAATGTATCCATAAAGTTAAAAACAAATGAGTAGTTTTGTGATTTCTCAAAAAGTTCAACATAGAATTACCATATGATCTGTAATTCTACTTTGAAGTACATACTCAAAAGAACTGAAAACAAGTATTCAAACAGATACTTGTACACCAATGTTCACAGTGGCATTATCTACAATAATCAAAGGTGGAAACAACCAAAAAGTCTACCAATGGATGGATGGATAAATGAAATGTGGTGTATCCATTCAAGGAAATATTATGGCTATAAGGAGAAATGAAGCATTGATATGTGCTACAACATGGATGAACCCTGAAAACATTATGCTAAGTGAAAGGAGCCAGATATAAGAGGTCACATAATATATGATCCCATTTATGAATACATGAAATATTCTGAATAGTTAAATACATAGAGAAAGGAAGTAGATTAGTGGTTGCCAGGGACTGGGGAGAAGGGGAAATAGATAGTGACTTAATGGATATAGGGTCTCCTTTGGGGGTGATGAAAATGTTTTGGGGCTAGATAGAAGTGATGGTTGCACAACACTGTGAATGTACTAAATACCACTAATTGTGCACTTTAAAATTTTGTAATGTAAATTCTACTTCAATAATCAAAACAAAGCAAAAAACAAAACAACTTATGAGTTGCTCTGGAAAAATATACAACTATTTCCAATATTGAGACCAGAAAGGACATTCTTTGAGGAAATGAACCCTCAGCAGTATCTTTATTTGAGCATAATGTTGGGTTTCACATCATTCTTCAGGAAATCCTTCAATATAATCTGGTGTCATGACTATAAAGGGTGACATGGTAAGAACTATTCTATTGGCAATAGGGGAGGGGGGAAAGAGGGTAGGAGGAATGGAATGTTAGTAATGTGGCCCAAGCTACATTGGTCTTTCATGAACAGGCTTATGGCAGAGATAAAGTTTAAAAACATCTAGAGGAAGAGATGGATTGCCTATCTTTCTGGACTCCATCATAACATTTCCCTCGGTCAAATTTTTGGCAGCTGTGGAAGAGAAATGAGTTTGAGATTGCACTCCCTGTCAAATATCTGGGTGTAGTTAAAAGCTAGCCAATCTGGAAGAGGGAATAAGATCCATTGGCAAATGAGGAGAATGTCGGAAGTGAGCAGTGACAGTGTTGAGCAGTGAAAGTTCTCCTGAGAAAGTGTTGGGTCTGCTCAAACACCAAACAAAGAAAATGATAATCCCTTATGATTTCATGCTAAATAAACCATGACCTCAGTATCTTTAGAGAGGAAATGTTCCTTATAGACTAAATGAGGCCATATATATGAAAGTTCTTTGTAAAGTATAAAGTTGTATATCAGTTGTAGTTGTCATTATTTTTATTATCTGGTGGTAATACCTAACATGATACAACATATTTGAACAGCATTTTCATAAACAGTGCTCATTTATCATTCTCAACAAATATTTATTGCATATTAATTGTTTCTAACTAGGGTAAGAAATATTATCAACATCTTAAAAAAGAATAAATTGAGGTTCTGAGAGCCTAATATTTGCCCTAAGTCACATAACTTGGAGACTGGAGACCTTGGTTTCTAATTCATTTCAAACCTTGCTGTCCCCAAGGGCTAGAATGACTAAGAACTATGTTTACCAAAGCCCTTGATCTTTATTGACTCTTAACTGGGATTATTTAATGCCTTGGGCAAAGTTTGACCATTTCTATTTTTGTCTGTGCAGTAGCATTTTCTTTAATTGCTATTACATGGAGTTCTCAGGAGCCATGCTACCAAAATGGAGGCACACAATGCTTAGCTTTACATCATTGACTAAAATTTATTGAGTGCACACTGTGAGTTAGGTATGGTGCTAAGCATTATGCAGACAAAATTTCATGTAATCCTTAGTACAGCCTTCTAAGGAAGGTTTATCATCCCTCTTTTTTATATACATAAACTAAGGCTCGGAAAGATTAAGTAACTTGCCCAAAGTCAACAGGCCAAAATATAAATAGTCCAACAATTCTTCCAGAAGGACATATAAAAATTCACAAAAATCAGAGACTGAACAAACAGATCTTTATGATTCCTACCTGAAGAGCCAGTAGGGTATGAAACAAATGTTGAACTAAGAATAAAAGTGAGAGACAGAGCTGGGTCCACGGCCACTTTTGTTTAACTCCAAAGCTCTCAGATTAACCACTGTGCTATACTGAGACACAAGTCTGGTAAGTTTGTAATAATTTGAATCCTCACCCAAATAATAATGGCAATAAATTTTGGGTCATCATCATCATAGCCAGTATAATTTATTGTGCTTAACACTCCTACAAGTGCAAAAGTCATAGATTCAGGAATCTTTGTAAATTTTAAAGTCTCAGTGATAAAGGACAAGGAAGTGCCCCTCCACATAAAAGCTTTTTTTGAGGAGATAGCAAGCTTTTACTAGGAAAAGTAAAAAATTAAAGTTACTAAGTATTATTCTGCTGTTGTAATTAAGATGTTGAAAAACTAGCATCTATACTTTTGACTAATATTTTTCTCTATGGATGTGTATTCATGTAATAGGTAAAACAACTTATTTAACAAAATATTATTATAGTGTGTCAGATAATATATTAAGTGCTGCTGTTTAGCTTCTAGTATTGAAGTACTCAAGAAGTGTCTGCTCTGCCAGGGTTTGAGGAAATGGAAAGAGATCTTTACCAAACTAGGCAAATTACACCTCTCTGGGATTTATTTCCTACGGGCGGGTTGATTTCCAAGTCTTGTCTTTGGTTTTTAGACTTTGTGTGAAGGTTTCTCTGCCTCATTTGACACTATTCTCACGGCAAAATATCCATCTCATAGTACCACAGTTTCGCAATTCATTAATTCATTCAACATGTTTCTTGAGCTTCTACTAGTATCGTGAATAATAGAAGCAAGGTTCCTCTGCGCATGGAGTTTACAGTCCAAAGGGATAAGACAATAAACAAAATAATTTCTAAAAAACAAATAAAAATAATTTATAATTAAATAACTACTGATTGAAAAAGTGCTAAGAAGGAAATAAAAAGAATGCGTTGTGTGTTTCAAAGCCTTAAAATGAAGCAGATAATAGGCTCTTTTACTTTTGGAAATGATGACCTAGTGAGGTCATCAGATTTCAAGAAAGGAAAAAATATCAATACTACCTTACAATCAACTGATGAGTGAACGGCCACTACTGTTGAAGAAAACTGTGTCGTGACTGGTGTGTATCTTTTCCAAATGGGAGACGAGAGGCTTCTAAAAAAGAGCAGCGAGAAAAAGTCACTTTTTTTTTTTTTATAAGTCAAGCGGAAAGACAAACTGAAAAGAGACGACCTTAAGTCAGACAGGAAAACTGCCAATCTAGTCTGGCCATTAGGATTTCTTTCAGTCTCTCTAGGCTCCCTCGGCAACAAGAATCTGGATGAAAAGAAAACTAATGGCATGAACTTCAAGGCAGATTTCCTTTCAATTATTACTGCCCGGTGGCAGGAACCTGGGAGGAAGAGGTCAAGGTGTGTTTTAGTAAGAGACAGCACCCGGGAATGACACTTGGAAGGGCAGGACGGAGAACAGCGCGAGAAGGAGACAGAGAGGAGGGGTTGAATGCGCAACAAGCCCAAGGTGAGACTGTAGAAACCTTCTCCGCCGCGGGAGCCGCGCGCCGCTCAGGTGGCCCTTTCCCGCTCAGGTGAGCTCCTCCCGCGCCTCCCATTGGCCGAGACGCCAGTGGCGCTGGGAGGGCGACGCAGCCCGGTCTAGTTCAGGGTCTAGAGCGGCGCGTCACTTCCGGTAGCGCGGAGCTTGTAAAACACCCTGGAGAGAAAATGGCGGCGGCAGCGGCTTCGGCGCCTCAGCAGCTCTCGGATGAAGAGCTTTTCTCTCAGCTCCGCCGTTACGGCCTGTCTCCAGGCCCAGTGACGGAGAGCACCCGCCCTGTCTACCTCAAGAAGCTGAAGAAGCTTCGAGAGGAAGAGCAGCAGCAGCACCGGTCGGGGGGCCGCGGCAGCAAGACGCGGAACAGTAATAACAATAACACGGCAGCCGCCACGGTCGCAGCCGGGGGACCGGCGGCGGCGGCGGCTGTGGGGATGGGGGTACGGCCGGTCTCGGGCGACCTCTCCTACTTACGGACCCCTGGGGGTCTGGGCCGAATCTCGGCCTCCGGCCCGGAGAGCCTCCTGGGAGGGCCCGGGGGCGCCTCTGCCGCCCCCGCGGCTGGCAGCAAAGTGCTGCTGGGCTTCAGCTCCGACGAGTCGGACGTTGAGGCCAGTCCCCGGGACCAGGCCGGCGGCGGCGGGAGGAAAGACCGGGCTTCGCTCCAGTACCGCGGACTCAAAGCGCCGCCGGCGCCCCTGGCCGCCAGCGAGGTGACTAACAGCTCGGCCGAGCGAAGGAAGCCCCACTCGTGGTGGGGGGCCAGGAGGCCGGCGGGCTCCGAGCTGCAGACCCCGTCGGGGAAAGATGGAGCAGTGGAGGACGAGGAAGGGGAGGGAGAGGACAGTGAAGAGAGGGACCCAGAGGCTGAGGAACCGCTGTGGGCCAGCCGGACCGTGAATGGCAGCAGGCTTGTCCCCTACAGCTGCCGGGAAAACTATTCGGATTCGGAGGAAGAGGGGGATGACGACGTGGCCTCCACCAGACAGGTATTAAAGGACGACTCCCTTTCCCGGCATCGGCCCAGACGGACCCATAGTAAGCCTCTCTCTTCGCTGACTGCTAAATCTGCCGGCAGCCGGCTGGAGACTTCGGTTCAGGGAGGGGGAGGACTTGCGATGAATGACAGGGCGGCGGCTGCCGGGAGTCTAGACAGGAGCCGAAACCTCGAAGAGGCTGCGGCGGCGGAGCAGGGAGGAGGGTGTGATCAAGTGGACTCCAGTCCCATTCCTAGATACCGCGTTAACGCTAAGAAACTGGCCCCTCTCCTGCCCCCGCCACTTACTGACATGGACTCAACCTTGGATTCTTCAACGGGGTCCCTTCTTAAAACCAATAATCATATCGGTGGTGGGGCCTTCAGTGTGGACTCCCCCAGGATTTATTCCAACAGTCTCCCTCCTAGTGCGGCGGTGGCCGCCTCTAGTTCACTCAGGATCAATCACGCCAATCATACGGGCTCCAATCATACCTACCTGAAAAACACATACAACAAACCGAAGCTTTCCGAACCTGAAGAGGAACTTCTCCAGCAATTTAAACGGGAAGAGGTGTCCCCAACGGGGAGTTTCAGTGCCCACTACTTGTCGATGTTTCTCTTAACTGCTGCCTGCTTATTTTTCCTAATACTGGGACTGACTTATCTAGGAATGAGAGGGACAGGAGTACCCGAGGATGGAGGACTCAGCAGTAAGTATTAAACCCTATAGGTAAGGTAACAAAAGTAATGTTGCAAGTGGTCTGCTTTAGCCGCACTTAGCGTTTTACACGAGGTGGCTTTTACCTGCAAGATCATGGTTTAACAGCGAAAGGCAACAGTGAGTGCTTGTGTCACGTTTAAGAAAGAACACCACTCTCAGAACGGTATCCTATGGCTGGTTTTAAAATTTTTCTGCATGATGTATTGTGAAATTCAAAACAACTTATAAAGAGACAAAATATTACCAGACTGTTAGTAAAGTGAATTTGTTTATGTGACTTAATTTTCTTTTAGCCTTAAATAACTATTTGTGCATATGCCAGTTTACTCAACAGTTTTGAAGTATTATGATTGTTAATGGGCATGATAAATGCAGTGTTTTTTCAAATTGAGTTGTGATTCTAAAAGGTAGTGTGATAGCTCTTGAAATTTGGGTTATTTTGTAGTAATAAGTATATGTGTAGGTAATTCTGTAATTCCTTTGAAGTGAATGAATATAATAAAGAGGCAAGGCACACCTCTTAATTGATTTCCCTGCCTAAAACACCTACCTTCCCACCTGTGAAAAAAGTAATATTAGGGCAGTGCAGGAGCTTGCAGGCATTTTTACTTGGACTGGTTTGCAGGCCTTGCTATTTGCTTGCTAAATGACTATAGGGAGGTGTGTTCATTCATCCAGTAAGCCAGCATCTTCCTCTATGCTGAGCAACCAGGAGACAGCGGTAATAAGTCAAAGTATCCCTACCCTGAAACACAAAAAGGAGTTGAATACAGGCCATTTTGTGTTCTCTGAAGGAAATAAGGATGGAGAAATTGGTGTGAACTACTTCAGATTGATTGGTCAGAGAAGGTAACTATTTGAAGTGAGACCTGAAGCAGGAGGAGGAGATGACCTTGTACTTGTAGAGAGACAGGAGAGCATTCTCTGGGCAGAGATGATAAGAGGGAAGGCCTTGAGTTGAGTAAAAGCTTTCCTGTAGGTTAGAGTGGTTAGAGCACCTTGTACATGGAGAAGAAAGCAAGGGTTAGAATTTCATTTTCCTAATCTATAAAACGATGCTAATACTGACTAGAATGATGCTTGTGAAGATTAAAAGAGAAAGTAAATTAGTACAAAATGGACTACTGAATACATAATTTCTCAGTATTAGATCCCTCTCTCCACTCCCTCTCAAGACTTACTATTCTTTTCACCCAACGTGAATTCACTGATCATGATTTGTATTTATAAAATTATCTTATTAGTTTTATTTCAAAATGGAGTGAAAAATGCAGTTATCTGACTCAGGTAAAGAGTAGGAGTCAAAATAGTGTAAGCTTTGCTTTAGATGTAACCAATTGTAAGATAGTCAAATAATAGATTATTACTATATTGCTTAATTACAGGAGTTGGAAGAGGAGTGAAATCCAATTCTCACTTTAAGAGGTTCCCTGGGAGCAAGAGTGATATATTGTGTCCTGCCCCAACTATTTGGCAGAAAAAAATTAGGGTACACTGGAAGTTAAACTAGTAAATAAATTTACTAAATTAAATGACATTACCCATCAGCAGTTCCTACCTACATCTGTTTGTTTCTCTAACAACAACGATATGATCTGGCCATTTTCTAAGAGCTAAGTGCTTTACACATATACCATCCCAACAACTCACAGAGACAGATGGTATTATCCTTATTTTATGGAGGAGGGTGATGAGACTCAAGTAAGTTAAGAAATGTACCCACAGTTGAACAGTTAGTGAGTAGTAGACTCAGATGTGGTTTCACATTTTTTTCCAACTATAAAGCCATTTTCTTAACATTGTTTTGAATATCATTTGTAGTGCTTTCTAAATAAGTGGGTACTTCTGTTATGATTAAAAAGATAGTTGAGTATTTGGTAGAATTTCATTCAGAATTACTGACAAGCACAATTCTCAAGGTGACTTTTTCATATTTCTCATCAGTATTAAGATGAATAATGTTATGTACAAAAATTTCAGATAAGATAGGAATGCTAAGAGTTTTGGTACTCTTCCTGATCTCCACTGATATGGAAGGAAATTATAAAATGTTTTGCATTATAGTAAACAGTAAATGTGAGGTAGCCTGAATGATAGAACAGTGGCTAAGAGGTAGAGGATCTGGGTCCTAGGACTTGTCTGAATGACCTTGGTCAAACTCCTTCACCTCTGAGGCTCACTCTTACATGCTAAATGGGGATACTAATATCTGCTGTCTATGGGGTTGTTGCAACGGTCAGATGAGATAGTTTGTCGAACAAATATAAGGTGGTATTATTCAGAAATTTAGACAGTTTGTTGTATTCTTGGTAAACTGTGGTATATATGTAAAGAGAAATAGTTAAGTCCTTTCTGTAAATGATAGTTAGTAGTGCATTTCTTACCTATTTAACACTTAATTTTTATTCCATGAAATACACATGATAGAAATTAATAAAATTTGACTAAAAGTATAATCGTTAAATTTATGATATACTTGACATATTGTATACTGTGGTGGAAAGAAGGGCCTACTAGTTCAGTTAGTCTACACGCCTAACGGTGTCAGGGTTTCAGGAGTGAATAATTTTCAGTCCTATATTTATGTATTACAAATCCTATGTCATACTATGATGCATAACCATAGGGTTCATTGGTCAAATAGTGTGCTTAAGGAAATAGTTTTCCTTAAGTAATAATTTTCACTAGAAGATTGTAGGTTATATGTGAGAGTAAGCTTTAGTAGGCTTTTATTAGTTATCATTTAAATTATGTATAACATATAATAGATTACTCCTTTAAATAGTTCTTAATCATTTGGTGTTGGAAAATTTTTCATCAATACCCTATTATTAATTAAATTACTCTGAGTCTGCTTCCTCATTTGTAAAGTTAGGGGGTTGGATTAGATGATCCCTAAACTCTTTCCAGCTCCAAGGTTTAAGATTCTAGCTTTGAACTGCCCTACGAAAACAGCTCAAGGATGGGCCTGCAATCAGATTTACTCTCTTGTTCCATAGGTAATTAGATCATTACAGCTCACCAAAAGAAAATACAGAAGCATAATAGATTGACTATCTTAGGCTCACGTGATCATTATTTAAGAAATTTTTTTTCCAGTTACATAAAACATGATTTTTGCAGAAAGTTTAGAGATGAAGCAAAAAAAGATAGTTATTGTCTGCCTCTCTTCCTAGTCTCATGCTCATTCTTGGTATAAATAAGTTTAAATATTAGATTCTTTCAGAACTTTCTTAATATTTTTCATGGAAATAACATATGTGTGTATATAGATTTTCATTCAACAAGAGTGCCTACTATGTGCCAAGCACTATTTTAAACAGCAGGGATATGTAGTGAACAATATGTGGGTATGTGGAAAGTGAAATCTCTCTTTAGGAGTTTACATTATGGACAAGTAGGAATAGGAATTTCAGATATGGTAGTTGCTAACACAAGGGTAATGCCAGTAACTTTTGTGGGCTGGGGGAAAGGCGTATGCAATGTTACATACAGTCAGGCCTCTCTGAGGAGGGATGTTTGAACTGAGATCTGAGTGATTTGAAGGAACTAGCCATTGACAGGGAGAAGAGCATTCTGATAAAAGTAACAGCAAGTGCAAAACTTGCCTCATGCCCTGAGGCAAGAATAAGTTTGCATGTTGAAGGACCAGAAAGATTGGCCAGTGTTGCTGGGACATAATGAATGACGGGCAGAATGGCATATGATGAAGCCAGAGGTAGGCATGGGCCAGGTCATAAAGGACCTAGAGGCCTTGAGGGCCATCTAAAGGAGTCTGAATTTTAGGTGACATCATACTGTACATATTTGGCAACTTGTTTTTTCATTTAATACTGTATTATGAGTAACTTTTTCATGTACAGATTTCCAGGACAAAGGTAAAATTTAAAAATTTCGCTCTACATTAGTCCCTTTCTTATCCTATAAAAATGCTAAAATCTCTACCATCCTAAAAATACGGTTCAGCTTTCAGTCTTACCTATTTTTTACTCTCTTCTCAGCCAAACTTTATCTCTATTTTCTCCCCTGCCATTCACTCAACCTGTCTAGTTTTGCTTTGTTTATCAGCCAGTACTCTGTTACCTCTCTTCAAGTCACCAGTCACTCAATTTCCAAATCCTCACTTCTCTGGTACGTTCAGTGCATTTGTTTTATTTTTTTTTTTATTTTATTTTTTTGAGACAGATTCTCACTCTGCCCTGGGTAAAGTGCAGTGGCGTCATTGTAGCTCACTGCAACCTCAAACTCCTGGGCTCAAGTCATCCTCTTGCCTCAGCCTCCCGAGTAGCTGGGACTATAGGCATGTGCCACCATGCCCGACTAATTTTTCCTATTTTTAGTAGAGACAGGGTCTCACTCTTGCTTAGGCTAGTCTCCAACTCCTGAATTCAAGCATTCCTCCTACCTCAGCCTCCCCGAGTGCTAGGACTAAAGTCGTGAGCCACTGCACTTGGCCAAATTCAGTGCATTGATAACTCCCTTCTTCATGAAACTCTCTCCTTTACAAACTTCTCTGTCACCACTCTCTCCTAGTTGTCATACTTTTGTCTGTCTGTGTTTTTTATTGATGGTCGCTGGAACTTTTTTTTTTTTAGAGATGGGTTCTTACTCTTGCTCAGACTGGTCTGGAACTCCTGAGCTCAAGCAATCCCTCCCGCCTCAGCCTCCCAGAGTGCTAGGATTACAAGTGTGAGCCACTATGCCTGACCCTGGTCTGTCTCTGGAACTTTATCTTTGGCTGTATCCTTTTGTACACATTTCCCTAAACAGTTTTATCCACTCTCCTGGATGACACTTTCCAATTTTGTATTTTCCCCTTAGATTTCTCTTCTGAACATCTAGACTTACCTATTTGTTTATTAGACATTTTTGGATGTACCAGAAGTATGTGCCAATACTATCTGACTTTTTTCTTATCTATACCTTGTTTTTGCCTTCTATGTCCTGTTTTAGTTAATGGTGCTTCCATCCACCCAGAGCTCAAGAGAGAAACCTTGGATTTGCCTGGATTCCTTCCTTTCTCTTACCTTCCTACCAACCCCCAACCTAGTTGGATATCAAGATGTATAGTTACATCTCCATATCTTTTGAGTCAATGTTTTTCTCTCCATCACCCACTGCTCTAGGTTGGACTCTTTGTTGAATTTTTTAGTTGCCTAATAGGTGTCTGTGCTTCTAGGCTGTAGCTCTTCCAGTTCATTTTTCACTGCCAGAGCAGTATTTCTAAAACACAAATGCATTCATCCCCTCTTGCTTAACATTACTCGATGGCTTTCTCTTACTTATTGGCCAGAATATAAACTTGGCTAAACTGTTCATGGTCTGGCTATGCCTACATTTTAAGCTTCATTTCCTACTAGTCCCTCTCTTCACACTTAACTTTCTGAAAAATGGAACTACTTGGTATTCACCGAATAAGTTATGAAATTTTGTGCCTGTATGCCTTTGCATATGTCATTTCCATCTTTGGGAATGGGGATTCTTTCTCTCTATTGTCTAACTATTATTCATTCTAAAAGATGTCATCTCTGGACATCTTTGATTCCCCATTCTCTTTACCCTAGAATTTGGCTCATCATTCTCTGCTCAAGTAAAATCTTATGCATCCTGCATAGCCTTTATTACAGAGTATTGTAATTGTGTGTGTCCAGCATACCAGATAGATCACAACTACATGAAGTATGCTTTCTACAGGAGGAATAGAACACAATGGTAAAGTGTATATACTTTTTTCATTTTCTGAGCAGAAAGAGCTCAAAGTTGACTTTAGTAGAGATGCAATTGCCTTTTATTAAAAATGAAGATGATGATACCTGTTTGAGAATGGCTTTAATACACATAAAGTGTTTTTTTTTTTTTTTTTTTTAGACAGTACCACTCTGTTGCCTGGGCTAGAGTGCCATGGCGTCAGCCTAGCTCACAGCAACCTCAAACTCCTATGCTGAAGCAATCCTTCTGCCTCAGCCTTCTGAGTAGCTGGGACTACAGGCATGCGCCGCCATGCCCGGCTAATTTTTTCTATATATTTTTAGTTGGCCAATTATTTCTATTTTTAGTAGAGACAGGGTCTCGTTCTTGCTCAGGCTGGTTTCGAACTCCTGACCTTGAGCAATCCTCCTGCCTCGGCCTCCCAGAGTGCTAGGATTACAGGCGTGAGCCACCGCGCCTGGCCCACATAAAGTGTTTAATGTTGTTGCTTGGCACATGGAAATCCTTTAGTAAATGGAAGTCAAATTAGCACAAACTCATTATTCAGTAAAGATTTGTTGAATAAATTATCACATATCAGGTACCCAGTATATATGCACTGATTAATTCATCATCTGGTTCAGTAATTTGTTACCTACTCAGTATCTGGTAAGGATATATAAAAGAAATCTCATTTCTGCAGAAGTCTCCACTCTACTAATAACAGTTACCAGAAATGGTTAAGAAACATATAGGATGTTATGTGGTAAGTGCCACACTTTTATAAAAGGGGAGAATGTGCTGTGAAGTCTCAAATGATCAAAAGCCCTGAATTCCAAATTTGGGCTTTATTCTGTGTAGGCTGAGCAAGGGGAATCCATGGAGGTTTGTAAGTAGAGGACTAGAATGATTAAATTGGTCTTTTAAGAAGGATAAACAGGTGGTGGTATAGATAATGGAGTGACAGCGTTGGAGGGAAGGAATGGGATGATAGGCACTAGAAGCAGACAGGGAGTGGTGAAACCTGAAAGGGTTTAACTGTGGGGGTGGAGTAGGGCCTGTGTATGAGAGAATTCACTTGAAGAAAGAAATATAATGAATATAGAGAATAAAGGAGAGATAAGAGTGAAAGATTATTCTGTGGTCATGACCTTGGATGACAGAGGATGGTGAAACCATTGAGAGAATTAGAGATATGGAAGAGGGATCTAGCTTGGGTAAAGGTCTTATAGAAACAATGTTTACTTGGGGCTTATCATTTGAGCTGTTCAAGTGGAAATACCCTCTAGGCTATTGTAGGCACCAAATTGAAGTAAAGATGAGTGACTGGTACTGAATGTGTGTACTAGTACTATTTACTAAAGGAACAGGTACCTTTTTAATGTGTTTCTTCTTTTAATGTGTTGTTTTTTCTTAAAGCCAAGACCAGTTGTCATGAAGAGATGCCATAGGCATTTTTTAAAGTAATTAGAATCACCAAAACGTCCAGAATTTGATATCTAAAATGAACATGGGGGTAAAGATTTTGAAAAACAGTTGTGGCTCTCATTCTTGAAGAATGAAAACTGTGCTATGTCTGAAATTTTTCAGAGTTGACTACTTTGTAAGAAAACAAATATTCCTAGTTCTCTAAGAATATTCCTGTGAACCCCAGGGGTTTGCATATCCCTGTTTGATTTAAGAAATTAAAGTCTACCTTATGGAAATGTCTTTCTTTTGAAAATTATCTCTAGAATAATTTAAAATCATCAGAGGGAAAACTTGTGAATCCCCACAAGTATATCCAGTGGAGCCTAGTTTTAAGGAAACATTGGCATAGTTATTAGAGAACTTGGGTTTGAATACTGGCCCTGCCACTTGCTAGCTTTTTTACTAAAGGCAAGTTGCTTAGTAGCTGGAAACCTCTATATCCTCATCTGTAAAATAAGAATTAATGAAATAATACATGTAAAGTAAACATAGTAATAACAATTAAGCATTATGTAGCTTTATGTGCCAGGCACTGTGCTAAACAGTTATTTATTTAATCGTCTTGAGAAGGTCCTTATCCTATTTTCTATTTTATAGATAAATGGAGACTCTCTACGCTACTGGAAGTGAACCAGTAATAGTATATTTTAGCAATAATGTTTGGATTTTGCTGCATAATCCAAACTTTAACCTGAATCACACAAGTGGTATTTAAAAAAATCTTTTAAAATTTTTTATTAACAATGCTGTCAAAATAATTTTAAAACAAGAGTTGACTAAGAAGAAAGTGTTAGGTTTTAATATTTATTCATCTAGCATTTCATAGTTAAACATTACATGTTTGACGTCATTATTTTTAAAGTGTATTTCTAAGGAAATCAGCTTTTTAAAAAAATTATAAAAATTGTATTCAGAGGTAATAATGTCTGAAAATAGAATGAGACTTACGTGGGAGCCATCATGAATTACTGTTCATATATCTTAATTTTCTTTTTATTTCTAGGGGTATAGTTTAAAATTATACCACTTCTTTTGTCTAGGTAGCAAATGTATTGCTCTATGCTTTCTTACAGTTTTTTGCTTAAAATGTTTTTGCAAGATGACTTCTGAATTCATTTTTACAGCTATGTTGCTATCAAATAGCAAGCTAAAGTTTAGAAACGAGGCTTGGGTGCAAAACTATGCAAGAGTTTTAGTTCAGCTGTCCTAAACTAATTGAGTGTTAAGTATGCACCAACAATTGTTCTCCTGACCTGAATGTGACATGAATAGAAAAAAGTTCCTTAGGAGCAAATGGTCATCTTAGCATATAGCAGAAAATTAATTTTGTTTTGCAGTTAGCATGTGTGTGTATGTGTGTGTGTATATATATATGGAATTTGCCGATCATGGCTAATTCCTGAGAGCACACTGTACTTAAAAAGGAAGCTTTTGCTCTCTCAGAATTAACCTAGGTATAATTTTCAAAACATGGAGAGGACTGTTGAAATTAGGCAGGGAGAAATCTTAGAATATCTGTTTCTCCTAGCCATGGTTTAGAACCTTGATCAGCTTTATTAATGACTTCCTAGGCTTGTAAGGGTACCTCCCATGGGATCACAAATGCTTTCTTTGATTTAGTTCATTTGAAGAAACATTTAAGTTTCTCTCCTGTACGTTCATTCACTCAGGTTATTTATCAAGCAGCTTACCAGAAGATGAGTATATAGTTTTTAGAACTGTAGGAGTGACACTCACCCCTATTCCCACACTGTGGGTGACATTTTTTTTCCCCCTAAATATTTATAAACTAGCTAGTCCTCAGAATTGGAATTTGGTTACTATGCAACAATGTTTCAGATTTATATATTGTGGCTTAGGAAACATAACTTATAAAAATTAGTTTCTGCAAATTTGAGTATGCCATCTGGTAAAGCTTACCACAGTGTATACTCTGCATACACAAAAGAAATAATCTAAATGACAGTGTGTGTTGATCATTCCTTTCACCTTTTCTGTATTACAGTATTCTCATTTGGGAATTTCATCTTTAAAAACCACACAATTTTAATAAATGTAAGTTTCATTTCTTATAGCTTTTTAAAAGTAATTTTTTAAAAAGGAAGGGACATGAAGAATTAATTTGCCAAAAACGAAAATGTTATAAATCTGAACATTTATGATTATGGTTCAAGATGTTCTAGAAATATGCGTATGACAAAAGTTTTGTTTTTTAAAAATGTCATCTCCAGATGTCCCTTCTTTCAGATTCTGAAGCCTTAAATGATAAGAGCAAACATTTATTGAGAACTCTTTATGTGTGAACACTTTAATTTTTGTGAAGGTAACTACTAAAATCTTTGTGAGAAAAGTAAAACATAAAATGAATAAGATTACAAGTGGCTTGTTCAAGATCCCACAGCTACTAAGTGTTAGAGCCAGCATTTGAACCCACGATCTGACTTTAGAGTCCACAGTCTAAACCACCAGGCAGCAGCTGAGTTTTTTAAGCTTTATTTTATTCTCAGCTACTAATATTATTTGGGCAAGTGAGTTACCCCTAATCTCTGGGCCTCGGTTTTTGTATCATTCACATTAGGGTATAATAAAATCAGCTACTTCCAGCCAATGATTTTTGTAGGGAACTAATGTGATACTGTCTGTAGAAATGTTTTGGAAAAATGTGGAGTGATACATAATTATACTTTAAATACTATTAGGTTAGGATTTTTCAACTGTAGTAATCTAATTTAAACAGTACATGTTCAGCACCATGACATGTCTTGTCAGTTATGTTAATAAGTAATAGAAGAGTTGGTTAAATTTGCAGTCCTTATCAGTGTTTTAAAGCCTTTCTCTTAAGCTGTCTGAGCAGATAAAAGGGAATTATCTTTTCACATTACTTAATTAATGCCTTCCTTATCTCTAAGACTGAAAAATAATATTTTTCTTTTTGCAGCTATATTAATTAAATAGGTAATGAAGCACAACTTGATACTACTAGATTGTACCCTTGCTGACCAGCAGAAGGTAGATTTGCTGATAGGAAAGTCAGAGATGGGATACATTGCTTTAATCCAAAATGGAGTACCGAATTTGAGGCAGAAAACATTTAAGAATGTTCAGGGGTCTTAGAGAAAGCTTCTGTTAACGTTACCTGAAGAACAGACAGTGCATGCAATTGATAGAAAGGGTAGCTTGTCATACGCTGTTCTTCAGCTAGTTTATAAGATACCATGAGTAGTAGTATTACCAAAGTGGGAAGATGAGGTGTGTCCCTATGAATAGACAATAGATGGATATTAAAATCATACTACTTAAATTAGAAGGAATTTAAAGTGCATTAGGATCTTCAGTCTCCTAGATAATTCATATGAAGCACATAATGAAATTTTCATCCCATTTTGCATTTGAAACTATATCCATGACATGGTATTTGTTCAGACTAGAGTTGTCCAATAGGATTATAGTACAAGTCATATATGCAATTTTCATGTTTCTAGTAGCCATGTTAAAACATAAAAACCAAGTGAAATCAATTTTGATCTAATATAGCTATAATATTATTTGACATATAATCAATATAAAAGTTATTGATGATCTGTTTTATCTTTTTTCAGATTAAAGCTTCAAAATCCAGTGTGTATTTTATACTCACAGAGTATCTCAATTCAGGCTAACCATATTTCAAGTGCTCGGTAGCCACATGTGACTAGTGGTTACCCTATTTGATAGCACAAGTCTGGACTGTCCTAAGTGAATGAAGTAACATTGTGGTTCAGTGAGATCTAATGACTGTGAATTTAAAAAAATTTTTTTTTCTTATTCCCATACAACTCACACCTTTAGTGAATTTTTGAATGCTTACAATATTTCATGCATTGTGTTCTCCATAATATTTTCAACTAATCTTCATGATAGCTCCATTATGTAGGTTTTATTATCATTTTACAGATACAGACAATGAGGTATGAAGATACTAATTTGTCTAAGGTTAAATAGGTAGTCCGTAGAGGAGCAGGATTTAAAACTAAACCTGACTCTAAAACCCTTGTTGTGTTTACTATATTGCACTGTTTTAATGCACCGCTACTTAGGGATAGGGCAGGTAGTTAAATGAGATTTAGTGCTGCCACTCTCAGCTGTTTTTGATTCACTCCAGTGACTTATGGTTTAATTACTCTTTATTTTAAGGAAGTGAAATTGGTACCTCCTAAGTCAGCGTGTTCCTTATTAGGAATATTCCGTATACGCATTTCACCATTTCCCATTGTAAAGTGTTTTCTACAGCTCTTTAAACATGTAGAAGGGAGAGATGCCTCTTTGAGTCTGGCACATGTCTGTGGCAAGAGGTAAGGGAAAAGTCAGCTCTCACTGAGAAAAGTGAAAACTAATTACTAGTAAAACTCTTCTTAGGGTAAAGAAAAATGTTCAGTATTTCAGTCTGAGAAAAATTTTGGGAAATTCTTATTTAATCATGTTATTTGGATTATAAGTATTTTCTCAGTTCTCTTATAAGATATTATGTGATAGGTTTATACTTAGCAACATCTCCTAATTTGAATAATTTCTTTGAATTACATTTGGATTCTGAGAGAATATTTGCTCACAAAGACAAGCTGTTTAATTCCAAAAGGAAAAATAGGCAGTCCCTAATTTTTGAATAGATTGTTTTCTAGATCATGTGTAAAACAGTTGTTTGAACTTGGCACATGTTTTACTACACTGCTTTTAAGTTCCCAGGCTAGCCCAAAGAAGCCTATTTAAAACCACATACTATTTTAGCACTAATATAGTATTGGTTTAAATTTTGGGACCTTATAGCAGTGGAGCATGTTCTGTGGGAGTTGGAGGAGGAAAAAGAAAGTTTATTTTTGGCTTTTTATGTTTTCTCTTCCTATACTTTTCCATCTCTTAGTTCCTATTTTCCAACTCATACTGGCCTAAGCTTCCTACTGTTTTACTGTAACCTTGGCAAAATATCAAAATGCGCAATCACTTCACAGTTTTCTATAGTAAATAGTAGGTCTGTTTATTGAGTGCTTGGCAAATATAAACATTTTATGCTTATTATCTCATTTAGTCTTAAGAGTTTTATGAGTAGGTGTTAGTCTCATATCATTTTACAAATGAGGAATCTGAGGATTAATCACTTTGCCCAAAGTTATAGGGCAGGGAGAGGAGTTATGTAGTTAGGTTGTTGGGCAAACTTCAGCAGTATGACTGGAAAGCTTATCCAGTAACCATTGTAGTATACTGCTTTCCTCTTTCACATACTGTGTTTTCCTTTCCCTCTTTGCTAAATCTCAACTCCTTTATTGCCTCAATTCAGCTACTTGTTTTTTTTTTTTTTTAAAAAAACAAAAACAAAACACAGGGGTCTCGCTAATAAGTTGCCTAGGCTGGCCTCTAACCCCTGGGATCAGGCAGTCCTTCCACCTACCTACCTCATCCTCCCCAGTAGCTGGGACTAGAGGTGTGAGCCACTGATCCTGGCAGTCAGCTACTTTTAACTAAATGTTAGGGAAAGCCATTTGATTGAATTAATTCATAATGTAATATTGTAGAGCTCTGTTAATAAAAATTATATGATTTTATGATAAAATTTGATAATGTGATTATCTTTATTGAGAATTCAGCCAATATGGAATCAGTTTGACCAGCCTCTCTAAATCATTCTTCGTCCCTGCATGTTTAGTAGCTGGGTTGCCTACTGTTCTACATTTTCAGTTAGAATTTATGATAGTAGTTTTCAGCTACGGACTGAGAACATTTTGGGATCTACACTCATTGCAGAATATTTTCTGAGGACCTAATAAATGATTTGCCTCTCATAATGTGCTATTATTTTTCAACAGTACTGCTATACTTAGAATATAAAATATTATTGTATTCATGGTAGAATTTTGTTATATTTTCTTAGTAAATATCAAAAATACTGTCATGGGGAATTTGAAAGTCATGATGTAAATTAAGAGGTCCTTTTACTTAAAAAGTAGAGAATCGTGTAAATCATACTACAAAGAAGTTATATATAAATTATATTTACCGATTATATTAATAGTTTAGAATTTGTTTTCAAGGCATTCATACTGAATGTCAGGTTATCAATTGTAATGTTGAAGTGACTGTCTAACTTACCAACTGGTAAATGCCCTTTAATCTTCTCAAAGGTGACTGTACAAGATCTTTAGATTCTCTCTCTGATTGGTAAAATTTTTGGCAGTAAATGAAAAATTCAGGCATTATAAAATACTTGGTTGGGAGCCCTGGAGTCTTCCCTTTCTCTACAAACTGTCATTTCTTCCCAGTAGCTCTGTGATAGAGACGAATGTTGGAGTATCAATATATTGTGTTATTTTGTAAACTGGGTGCTATTTTTTATTTCATACTGGAATTGGGGAAAGAAAAAAGCTAAGATTTATTAATCTCCCTCTCTCCACATTGCTGGACACAGCCACAAAACATCTCTTTTTATGTTGGATAATTAGAGACCCAGAAATGGTAACTTGCCTGTGATCGAAAGCTGTAAACATTGGAGCTAGCATTCATCGCTTCAGAGATTTTTTTTCATTTTGTCCCATTGATTTTTACTTTGAAGAGATGCTTTTCTTTCCTCTAAATGATATAATTTCAGGAGCAAGCATTACTTAAAGGGAAATTTGTATTTTACTTAAAAAAATTTAAGTTGTAATTTAAATTTTAAAAGTTGTCCTTGGTTGAAATTGATACAAAACAGCTATAAATTATATTAATGTCATCTCATCCAAGAAGGAAAAAGGGCAAAAGTATTACTCAATAACTTCAAAAATATTCAATGTCTTTGTAAAAATTTTGTAATGTTTGGGTTGGGAAATGAGAGAAACTAGGATGATTCAGGGTCTTTCCTTAAATTTTGCTTTAAGTAGAGTATCAGTCCAAATACAGTTTTAAAAATAGAAGTATAATATTTTGTTGGGTTGGTTTAGATTGCTTTTTTTTTTTTTTTAAAGCAAACACCTTCAGTTTTCTTTAAAATTCTTTTTGGTTAAATTCTGTAGGGACTAAAATAATAAAAGACACTGAAGTTCATCAATAAATGTGTATTGATGAAGAACCATAGTACAAATATTAGAGTTAAATAAGTAAAAATACATAAGCATGGTGTATGGGTTTTGAGTTAGAAAGTAAGGTTAAATAGATTATAAGTAGGGTGTCCAATTTCGATAAAAATAAACAACTTAATGTGGTAAATCAAAATCCTAGTAAGTCCATATGCTAGCTAGAACAGACATAATATGAATATTTTCCTGGTTTGCAATTTGAATGTGTCTGCTTATGGCATTGGGCCTTTTGGTGAACTCCCTGGGTGGCCAGTGCATCATCAGGGGTGAGGGTTGTCCAGTTTCAGGCTATAGGACTTCAGAAATGGAGCAGTTTATAGATAACAAAATGTCAAGGACAATCACCAGGACTAGAATCTGATAACTACAAGGGTACACTATAGTTTTGTATCGAAACATGAATTTTTTCTCTACAGCTGCTCCAGTTTCTATCGAAGATAATCACAGTAAGACTAGTATGTTTGCAAAAGAAGTCTAGTCTCATTAAACTTGGCCTGATTATTTACGTAAGTACAGCAAGAATAGCGATTGGTCATATAGGCTCTTTTAAAGTCTACTTAGCTGGAACTTTTAAATAAGGAATCTCAGTTAGACTTTTAAAAGCTTCTCCAAGCTAAGAAGCCATGCCAAACACTTGCCAGCAGACTTTGCCTGCAATACCTATAGATTTGGGTGAGTTTCTCTCTTTTTAGGTTCCTCAAAATAATTTTAAAAGTTCCTGGGCCTGCCTTATTCAACCTATAAGGCCAGAGAACCCTTAAAACTTAGCACCACACCACTTCCCCCTCCCCCAAAGGGCTTTATTGGCTCCATAAAGTAACGTTTATTTCTTTAAAACTGGTCATATCCAAGTCTGTGTATTCTCAAATATGACATTCCAGTCAAAGCCTTGATACTATAATCAGTGTTTCCAGTTACATCTTGTTACAAAAAGATTTGTATTGAACTTATGCAAATAGCTATATTGCTATAAAAATACTGATTCATTTTTTACTCAATTTTGGAGGGATCACATAGGGCAAAAAGATAATTATTTCATGTTTGTTCACAGAGATATACTTTACCAAATTGTTGTAAATTATAGATAGCTTAAGAGAAAAGAAAAAGGCTTTCTTAAATCTGAAAAACACAACATAACAGAACCGGCAATGTTTTCGACAAAAGGGCCATTAAAACCCCATAATTTTTCTTCATCTGTTCATTCAGTCTCATATACTTTTTGTTCTGCTTGCTGTTGGTTTAACAGTTTAATGAACCAATCAATTTCTTCATTTGAGTTGTGGAAATTTTTATCCAGACCAATGGAATAATCTTAAAGTTTTCAGAAATCTGTACTTGTCTGAATCTTTTCCATGAATCTCCTTGAGGATGAAACGCTTGAGGATTATAGCTGTTAGCAAAAGCTTTCAGGAAAACATCAGAGTGAAACGATTAACTGTCTATAGATGACAAGACTTAAAGTGGCCTTGGTTAAAAATCTGATGAGAGTTTATTATAATGCAGTTGACAAGAAAATTTTGTTTTGTGACATATAATATTTTAACATAATAACCAAAATTATGACTGCTGACAGTATGCCAGGATATATCAGATTTCTAGAAATTTCATATAATTTCTAGAACATTCACTTTAATAACATACCCATACAAATATAACTCAAGGAAGGTTAAAACATCATGGTTTATTTGATGATGCTTCCCATGTAAATTTAACATACTGAATAAGTCTAATTAGTTTAACATCTCTTTTTATGAGGAGAGAGAACAAATTCTTTTGAGATATTCTAGGGGCCATCTGGAAACCACTAAAGTTAGTTTGAGGTCAAAAAGACAATTTAGAATTGGATTTTGGGAAGTTTGTCAAAAATATCAAAGGTTTAAAACACTTGATTAAAATAGGATCACAGGCCACTTGAAATAATAACTCATTTAACCAGAGTGATTATTAAAAGGCACATACAGGAATAACAGAGATGTAAAAAAAAACTAAAAAAAAACACACTTTACTTCTTTCAATGAGAATTCAGTTTTTTTTTTTTTTTTTTTTTTATAAATAGTCTCCCACTTTTGCCTGGGCTAGAGTGCCGTGGCGTCACCCTAGCTCACACCAACCACAAAAACCGGGGCTCAACAAAACCTTCTGCCACACCCACCCAAGAAGCTGGGACTACAGGCATGCGCCACCATGGCCGGATAATTTTTTCTATATTTTTAGTTGGCCAATTAATTTCTTTCTATTTATAGTAGAGACGGGGTCTCGCTCTTGCTCAGGCTGCTCTTGAACTCCTGACCTTCAGCAATCCACCCGCCTCGGCCTCCCAGAGTGCTAGGATTACAGGCGTGAGCCACCGCGCCCGGCCTAAGTGTGGCGTCTTGACCTTGTGCCCGGCAACCTCGCTCAGCTGATTCATGATTGCGGCAGGTTTTTAAATCTGGTTTTCAGGAGTCTGTCGCCTGCAACTGAACGTCGTGTTGGTTTGCATTGTGCCTGGCTCCATGTTTTCCTGCTCTGCTGTGCTGCCTGGTCTGTCGGTGCAGTGTCAAAAGTGGTGCTGGGGGAGGGCACAAGCTCGCTGTCCCCAGTCCCGAGAGAAGCGTTCAGAGGTCC
>CAUYRT010009853.1:0-67694 GCA_963574885.1 Lepilemur ruficaudatus | reverse complement strand
GGATATCAACAACGAGGACATTGCTGACAACTTTGAGGCCTTCGTGTGGGAGCCAGCTATGGTGCGGATCAATGCCCTGACGGCAGCCTCAGAGGCGGCGTGCCTTATCGTGTCTGTAGATGAAACCATCAAGAATCCCCGGTCGACTGTGGACGCTCCCCCAGCAGCTGGCCGGGGCCGAGGTCGTGGCCGTCCCCTTTGAGAGGCATCCCACCCATCACATGACTGGCTGGCTGCAGGGTGCACTTAGTCTCCCTGGCTTGGTTAATTGGTGTTACAAGGAAAGGGTAGTAATTGGCCCATTCTATTCTCACTGGATGTTATTTAAATAAAACTTAAGACTTAGAATTAACTTTGTCAATTATTTTGGCTTGGTAGTTTTACGTACAAATGTTTGACTGTAGCTCAGAACTTTAGCTTTGTGTGCACCTGCCCAGTAGGTAGAAAAGAGCATCCTGGGGTGAGCTCCACTAGAGCGGCCCTTGTCTGGAGGTGTCACTGTCGTTGCATTTTTAGTTCCAAAAGTGGCTAAGAGATAGGGAGTTGCTTCCTTTTCTTTTGCCATGATCTTACTTAGCCCTGGCCTAGCTGGGCACCACTCCCAGGTTTTTCTGGTTTGAGTAAATGGGTTGTATTACCTCGTCTGCCCCGTCTACCCTTTCTGCCTCCATGTTCTTTTGGCTCAGTCTCTCATTGCCTGTTACTCACCATATTGACGTTGAGGACTGTGATGAGGAAGTTTTGAAGAGGTCTCATTCTCTCTAAACTCTGGTGACCTCTTGAAAGTCCACTAAGATGACTCAAAGGGTCCCCATCTGGTTTCTTCAGTTCAGCCACCAGTGATCTTAGGGGTCCCATCTGCTTTCTTGTGACCAGTGGAAGTTTGGAATGGCCAGTAGGTAAACTGGAATTCCAGCAAGGTCCAGCAGCCTGCATAGTTATACTAGTCCTGATGGCTGGCCTGTAGCTAGCTATAGTTAGTAATTGTTGAAGCTGAAGGTAAATGATTATGTCACCTTGAGCCATTGAAGTTTCCACTATCTGAACCTGGGAAGTGGTGAAAATAATAATAAAAATCTCTGAGCCCAGCCACTACTGGTTAGATGGACTCCAAAGCAGATGGGGGTATGGCCAGGTTCAGGCTTTGGAGTCTGGCAGCCCTCGTAACTTGCTGGTTTTTGGGTAGACTAAATTTCTGAGCCTCAGCTATTCTACCTGTGTGATAAGAATAGCTGGTTCAAAGAGTTGTGAGGCTTAAATGCTCATTCTACTTGCTTGATGTTAGAGCCACAGTTTAAGCCTAAACACCTGTTCCTTTTGTGATTTTAAATATTTCAGGATCCTAGTAATCAAACCAGTGGGTCAAAGCCATTTTGTAAAATGAGGAATTCAAGGCCAAGCCATGTTGGCAAGTTGGTCTTCCCTGGCCAAATCCCAGTTGGCTGGCCAGAGCCTCCAGGACGTGGCCAAGCCAGGGAGGGGCTGGGCAGTGCCTGCTCCTGCTGTACTTGTGCTGGGTTTGCTCTGGAAGATGGCCTCTTCCAGCTGAGAGCCAGAAATGACATGTCCGTTGGCTTTCTGTCAGGCTGCAGACACCAAAAGCAGGGTTGAGCTATGGCAGGGACAGTGACGTTGGTGGCAGTTACCTCCAATGATCTCTGAGTCCTGAGGCAAGTCTTCCTTAATACTCCATTCACCCCATTGGTGCCGACTGGGTTATCTGCCTCCATGTGCTTGAGCTGCAGAAAGGCTGTGGTGACACAGGCTGACAGATTTAGGCCACATACCATTTACTTCCTTGGGGCAGAGAGACCAGTTTCACCATCTTTTATTGGATACAGAGCCATAAATTCTCTGATGCCCACATGAGTCCTTTTAAATACATACACTCAGGTACATTCGGCAAAGGGCATCTACGGGTGACGTGGAGCAAAGTGCTGGGATGGCGATGCCTGGGTGGGGCAGACAAGTGGGGCCCGGGAAGGCCCCCTGGGGGCTGGAGGTACAGGCACCACTTTAGAAACAAAAGTAAAACCAAAAATTGCTCTCCACCCCTCTGCCTGATGTGCTTGAGGTGGGGAAGCTACCCTCTCACGGCTCAGGCCCATGGCAGCCTGGCTGTGTGGGAAGGCAGGGCCTAGGGGCCAGTTATGGAGGTCCCCACTAGGGGTGCCCACTAGAACCAAGCCTGCTGGCATCAGCCACAAGACAAGCCTGGGTCACCTCAGGGCTCTGCCACTGGCTACAAGACCCCTGCCAGGGCAGAGCGGAGGCTGGGGAGCCTGAGGCCAAGCCTCCCCCAGGGCCACGCTGGCAGTGGCAGAGGAGGCTTGGCCTCATGGTGGGGAGCCTGCCTGATTGTCAGGGCTGCTTCGGGACCTGCAGAGGTCCCAAGGGGTTGGGGAGGGA
The DNA here is from genome assembly GCA_963574885.1 of Lepilemur ruficaudatus. Classification (NCBI taxonomy): domain Eukaryota; kingdom Metazoa; phylum Chordata; class Mammalia; order Primates; family Lepilemuridae; genus Lepilemur; species Lepilemur ruficaudatus. The sequence goes on along the minus strand of CAUYRT010009853.1, from coordinate 65,285 downwards.
ATAGTTGCGTAGTTGACCCTGGTAGTCTGATCTTCACCCAATCCTAAACCTTGTCCTCAGGCAAGGGCTGCAGATGAACACACTTGTCCAGGAATAAATACATACACACGATACATAGCAATATATACAGAAATGCAGGCCTGGAACAAGGCTGGGTGAGAAAGCATGTCCACTAGGGGTAAAAAGAGAAGCAGACCCCCAGGGGAGGGAAGTGACAACTCATCAGGGACTGAAGCTGGGAAAGATCCCATAGGTTTAAGTTAACATCTCTGGGCACTTGGGCCATACACCCACTCACCATCTCCTGTGTTCACCCCAAGTCCACCAGGAACTGGGACTTTGGCACCAACAGTCACTCTGGGAAGGTCTCCTTTGACTTAGCGCCTTGGATTGGGGCCTGGGCAGCTCCCCACCTGTGGCCCAGAGGACTAGAGACCAGGACCAGGGGACAGGCAGGACCCAAAGGCAAAGAACAGAGCCAAACCTTGGAGGAGCAGGCCTTGGGAAGAGGCTGTTTTTTTGTTTTTTTTTTTCTTTTTTTTCCTTTTGAAGCAATTCCTGAGGGGCTGGCTCAGACTCTGCTATCGCAGGACTAAGGAAACATGAGTTGCCTTACTCCTTAGGTGGTCTCTCCTGGCCAGTGAAAAGCTGTTGTTCTGGGCAGCCCACTTTTTCCCTGCAGATATATATGCATCTCCATTTCCTGCCAGTGCTGTGGGGAGGCAGCCTGAAAAAAGCATGAAGTACTCAAGCCAAGCATACTAACCTCCCAGGTGCCAGGGCCAAGCTGTGTGGTAGGGACACCAAGTGGCCACTACTCATAGGACTTGTACATATACTTGGGGCCCCTTGAGCAGGGCCTGCGTTGGTTTGCTCTCTGATACTCCTTTTTTGCATCTTATTACGTATGATGGGGACGATGGCTCCCCTTTTGGTGGGTACAGATGGGATGAGGTACTTCTGAGGATGGCCAGGCCCTCTGTCCCTGTTCCCCATCCTCAGCCCTGGTTGTATGGTTGCCAAAGAAGTGAATAAATGTGGAGCGTCCCAGTAAGCAAAAGCTCCCCACTCAGCAGCAGGGCCCATCCCCCTGAGCAGAGAACAAAAGAAGAGCATCAAGTTGCTGGTGGGGGCAGGGGGTTGCAAAGCTGTCAGGGCTCAAGGCATGCGTGAAGGCTGGGGTGCACAAGTCTGTCAGCCAGAGGGGTACAAGTGTGATGGGACACACTGTGACGTGTCATTCCTGTTGGCGAGGGCTCAGACCTGTGCAACATGACACATCCTTTACACACAGAGCCAGAAAACACAGGATGGAGAACTTAAGGGGTTTCCTGGAAAGAGCCAAACCCGTGAGGTGGACTTCCCACCAGGCAAAAGGTGGTCTTGTTCATCCTTCTGCCTCTAGCGCTGGTGGTGCTCAGTACTGTTGCACGAATGAATGAATGAGTGGATGAACGTATGACTAGCCGTCAGTCTTTTCAGCACCACTTTCCTCCCACCCTAGCTCACTGCCCGTGCACCCCAACCTCCTTTCCTAGGGCTGGTGCGAGGCATTCCAGTGGGTACCATCCAAGGCAGAATTGCCCGAAGCCTTATATTCAGGAATAGAGGGTTCCCTGGGGCAGAGAAGGTTCCTCAGTCGGGCAGGCTCAGGCCAAGCAGGGCATCCTTTTGTGCTTTGTCCAGGAGACAGGGAGGACAGCACTTCTGGTCCTGGGGTCATGGGGGTGTGGCTGGCAAGGCAGGCCAGGCAAACCCAGGGCAGCCAGGCCCTGAGTGGACCTCTACCTCCCTCCCAGGCCTCTGGAGGAGAGGAAAGCTATGCTGCTCCTTCCTGTGACTCCTGAAGACAAGGCTGGGAGGTGGGAGCCGATGGAGCCAGCTGCTCTGGGGTAGGGGCACAGGGGTGCCACACACACTAAGGCTTCATGCAGGACTGGACAGGAAATTGCCACCATGACACCCTTGGTGTTTCAGGTCTTCAAAGAGCAGGGACAGAACAAGCCACAGGAGAAAAAGTCAGCAATGATAAAAAGACCTGGGACAGTGCTAGGGAGTGGAGCCAGGGGAGCTGGAGTAGGCTGCTGTGCCCGTGGGGTCCCAGCTCTGGAGGACTTGTTACAAGGTAACCTGGGGCTGGGTCTTAATGTCCAAGCCAGGTTGTGGCAGAAAATTGGGTCCCTGGGAAGGACTGGGAAACAAGATGACCCCAGCGCCAGCCAGGACCAGCAGCCTAATGGCTAGGGCTGGGAGCCAATCCCATATAGGAGAGAAGGAAACCCTATGATGGATCTAGTTTAGATGTTTGAAGAACTTTCCAAATGAAGGTTGGAAGGACCTGCAGCCTCTGAACCCCTGTGGGAGTTCTAAGAGGAAGAACTGGGGAGACTTCAGTCTTTGGAGCCTTGGTCCTTTGGGGATTGTGCAAGGGCCAGTGGAAACCTCCACTGGTATTCTGTGGCTTCTGAGCCAAGTGGCTCTGACCCAGGCCCCAGCACTGTCCCTAGGCAGAAGACCCCCAACACAGCCCTTAGCCATGGGGCCAGTGAAGACTGAGGAAGGGCAAGCCAGTCTGTTGAGAATGTTCTTCCTTTTCCCTGGCCCCCCGGGTCTGGCTCCCTGCCATGGCTGTATCTTTAAGCAAGTTCACTAGACAAGAAAGCAAAGCAAACCACCCTCCTCTTAATTTGCTCCAGGCCCCAGCACAGAGGGCAGCCAAGTGCCTCCCTCCCAGATGGCCTTGGGGACCCAAAAGCCATCTGATTCCTGTCCAAGTACCTGATTAGAGGGAAATTCCTTGAAGATGGGAACTACTTCTCACTGCTGACAGGGCTTCCCAGGGCTGGGACCTTGACCCTCCAGAGGGTCCCTCAGGAATGAACAGTAGGTATAGAAACATGCACCTTCAGCTCTGAGTTTAGCTCTGGAATGTGGTGGGGTATGTGGTGGCTGGGTCGGGAGGAGGGCTCTTGTCTTCTTACAGCAGTAAATAAGTTTTCTCCACCTAGCAATTTTCCCACCTTGGAGGGGTGGTCTCATACTGGGGAGAAGTTTGAGGTGACTGTTTTTCTTTCCAAACCCATCCCCACTACCCCACTGCCATGCCCCGGCTTTTGGCTGACTGTGTGCCCTGGCCCCTAGGCCTGCCTGTGTTAGCCCTGGAGAACGTGGACTCAGAGCCTAGGCTGTCTAAAGGGGTTGATGCCCCATAGAAGGCTGGGATAGGGTAGGGGAGAAGAGCCCTCCTTGCCAAGTCTGAGCTGCCTCTGGGGCCTCCTCTGGCCTGGAGCCTGGCAGAGGCCCCTGATCGGGATGCTGGGTGCAGGAAGGAAAGTCCTGCTTGAGCAGCTGAGGAGCCACTGGGTGGTTATTGCAGATCCTCCAGGTGATGACACCAGGTGCTGGTGGGGACAGCTCCTCGCTGACTCTGCCAGAAGGCTGCTCCAACTAGGGGTAGGGTGGGGGTCGGAGGGCAGCTTTGGTCCGAGCCCCTGTCCTAGGGAGGCAGTACCCTGGGTCAGGCCTGTTGCTCTGCAGTTCCAAGAGAAGGACAGCAAACTGTCACCCCTCCCTGGAAGCCAGGGATAACAGTAGGCCTCCAAAGGTCTAGTCCAAACCAGGGTCCCTCTGGAGGTCCAAAGAGAGTACCCTGGTGTGGGGCTGGCAGGGGCCCTGCCGCCCCCTACCCGGGTTAGCAGCCACCTTCCACCTTGATGTGCAGAATCTTAGAGAAACCGGGCCTCCGTCGCAGGGCCTGTGGACGAAACCCTGGGTTAGTTCTCTCTCAGAGCCAGGCAGGTGGGGCCCTCCAGCCACACTCATCCAGGCCACCAGCCCTAGTCCAGGGATGCTGCTTGGGGACTTAGGTGGCCTCAGAGCCCACCCCTCACCTGGAGCTTTGTCACCATGTCATCAAACAGCTTCTGGGCCTCAGGGCTGCTGGGCTCTTTGAAATAATCAGCAATCCCAATCTGGACCACGATGGACTTGAGGTTCCGGCAAATGCCTGAGAAGAGGTAGGTAAGGAGGGACCCATGTTTGGCCTGGGCAATGGGCCATGGGTGATGTCTCCTTTGCCCTGTCACTAATGAAATGAGACACCCACTGAGAGAGAATCATGTGTCATGCATTGGAAGCATAAACGAGGGGAGCCGGCCCATGCCATCCAGGGGCTCACAGCTGGACGTGGGGAGGAGGGCAATGGGGTTGGGGAAGGGGAAAGGCTGCAGTGGACTCTGGGAGGGTGAGTGGGAAACAGCCAATTGTTCAAGGACTCTAGGAACTTCCCTGGCAGAGGGGACAGTTGTACTGTGGTCTGGGCATTTGGAAATGAACTGCCAGGAACAGAATGGCTGAGGTGAGGCTGAGAGATCTAGGTTGGAGCTCGAAGCAGGGGAAGAAGGGGAAACAGTTGGGAGCAGAGGGCTTAAGGGACCAGATATCACATGAAGTCAGGGAGGCTGAGGAGGGCCTGGAGGTCATGATTTTGGAGGCTGAATAGTTCTGATGATGAGGTCCAGGGTATGACCATGTGGCTGAAGGGGAGGGAAGAAGAGGGCTCTGGAAAAAAGGTCAAGGGACATGTAAGCAGTCAGGGCATGGGGTCCTCCCAGGGGCCAAAGGGTCCTGGATGGTGGTCTCATTTGGGCAGGAGCAGCCCAAGCTAGGCACCTTCCTCCTCAGTGAAGACAGAGGAGTGACTGCGAGCAGAGTGGGTGGTCTGAGAAAGGTGGGGAATGACAGGAGGCATGAGTGGGAGTCCAGGGAGAGGGGAGTCTTCACCCTGAGACTTATCCTGGAGGTGCTCACACACATCACACCTCACTAATCCTCCTACCCCTTCTGGAAAGTCAGCCTAGCAGATGGATACAGAACTCATGGAAGTATAGAAACTTGCCCAAAGTCACACAGCTAATGAGCAGCAGAGCCAGAACGGGGACCTAGGTCATTCCAGCCCAAAGCCTGTGCTCCTAACCTGTCTTCTCCGCCTCTGCCCTGCTAGAGGCGCACATGGGGGCCGACAGCGCATGCCTCCAACACGGGTAGAGCACGTTGTCTCTGCAGGGCAACAAATGTCTGTTGAACTGAACCATTTGGACCAGATGCTGGAGGGCCTTGAGTGTCACACTGTCCTCAGAAGGCACTGGTGGCAAAGCGAGGGCTAGAACCCTGGTCAGTCTGCCCTGGCGCTGATCAGGAGCAATAGGGGATTGGTTATGCTACCTGCTGACAGGGCACAGTGACGGATGGTGGTCATCCCCTGCCCCGCATTCCCCCATTGCTCACTGTTGAAGTGCAGCAGGGCCTTAGGGGTGACGGGGGTGGCCGTGAGCACGAGCATCTCCAGTCCCTTCAGGCCTTCCCGGCAGACCTCGGCTGCCACTTCCTGGGTGATTTCCGACACATGGTCAAGCTCCAGGACCTGCAGCCGCATGCAGTTTCTTGCTAAGAAGAGGAACAAGGGAAGGCCCTGTTGATAAACTCCACAGGTCATGCCAACACCCTGTGGCCCCTGCTACCACCCAGGCTGCAGCCCGAGCCCCTGTGGGATTTCACAGGGTAGCACTGTACCCACACCTGCTTCTCACCAATCCCACCCCAGCCCCAAGGAAAGACTTACCGAGTGATGCCAGGCCCTGCACCCCACAGCCGGCGCCCCCAACCCCCAGGGCCCGGAGGTGGGGCCAACAGCGACCAATCATCTGCAGGCAGCGGTTACTGAAGCGCGTGGGCTGCTGGCTGGAGAATAGGGAGGGGGGAACTGTCAGGGAAGCCCCTGAGTGTGCTCCTCCTTTGGGACCTTTCCCTGCCTCAGGCAAGTGTCCCACCAAGAACTCAGCTGTTCAAGCCCGAAAACTGGGATCACCCCTGACTCGTCTCCCCTCATCTGCTGCCAAGCCCTGCAGAGTCTGATTCCTAAGTAACTCATGACCCACGTTCAGAGCATCAGCATTCTGTATTATAACTAGTCTCCCTGTAATTCACCCTCCACGCTGTGAGCTGTTCCTTCCTACATCCGTTCACTCCGTCCTTCAGCAAACAGTTACCATGTGTCTAGACAGAAAAGAACAACTGAGCCGGGGGGCCCTGGGATACAATGGTGACAATACAGACGTGGTCCCTGCCCTCAGGGAGTGGAAATCTATTGTGGGGGCAGGACACAAAATATTACCAGTCAGATTTTAATCCCTTTCTTAAAATCTAAAACTCTCCAATAGCTTCCTAGCACTTTCTAGATAAAATGCAAAAACCTAAACTCTTTAGCAAGGCCATTCTTGACCTTGCCCCACCTTCCTTTCCATAGTCTACCAAACTTCCCTGATCATTTCATCTCTCAGCATTCGCCCAGGCAACAGACATCTCCCTGGCATCTGCTATGTACTTGGTACCAGAGATATGGACATGGACATTCCCAGACTCTGCCCTGAGGACCGCCAGTCTAGCGGAGATCAAAACATAGAGACACATTCTCTTTACCCAGTTAAAAAAAAACATAGAGACATTATTGCAGGATGAATGACAGCAGGGATCAGGACACGGTGCAGTGGGAATCAAAGCAGGGGAGCAGTGACACTGTAGCCAGGGTGCTGGTGAAGGCACACTGGACAACCTGGGTGGAGTTGTGTGGAGAGAGGACTTGGGGAAGGGGCAAGGATCAGCATGGGCCTTGTGTCTGGTAGGGTGGACCCACCTGTGATGGCCTGCGGGGCACGACAATAGCAGCTGGCCAGGGAGAGAAGGAGCCGGGGGTACTTGAGGAACTCCAAGTAGAGGAGGACTGATTTCACACCCTGGGTTCTCCAACAACCAGCTCTTTTGAACTTTAGACACTGACCTCCCTGAACTGCCTTTCATATGCAAAACAAATCTGGCTAAGTTTATCTAGCATTTACTAAGCACTCACTGTGGACCCTGAAAAAGGTTTTGTGGACATGATCTCACTGGGGCCAGCAGTAGCCCTAATAAGGTCAACAGAATCCTAACGTCACCTTCACTTTGCAGTTTGAGAAACTAAGACGTGACTGGGTTGCCCAAAGGGACACTACCAGTGAGCCAGGACAGGATCCCAGGTCTGATTCTAAAGCCCTGCTCCTAACACCTCAATGCATTATGTGTGAATCAATGTGTGTGAATCAATGCGTGTGAATCTGCCTCCCCAACAGCTTATGGAATGGGCTCAGATCGGCTCAGTCCTCAGCCCCAGACCAGGCTCAACCCTGTCCCCTCCCCCTCCACTCTGCCAGGGCTCACCAGGGGTGAAGTGGTGCCACCTGGAGGGAGACAATCTCTCTGCAGCCTGCACCCAGGGCCCAAATGACTTCATGGCCCACGGGGTCTGTGGCACTCCTGTTGGAAAGACAAAGCTGGAGTTGTCCACCCTGGTGGCCTCTGCTCTTGCCAAGACTTCCTTCCCTTGAGCCACAGAGCTCTTGGGGCCCTTTGCCTGAGAACCCTGGGGGAAGGCTATGCAGTGCCTGGGGGGCCCTTGGGCCTGGGCAGGGTGCACCCACCTGTAGGTGACAGCCTGCAGGGCACGGCAATAGCAGCTGGCCAGCCAGAGCGAGCGGTCGGTGAGGATGTTTGGACAGTGGGAGATGCGCAGGATCAGCAGGTTCCCCCCGGCCGCCTTCAGCAGGGACTCCAGCCCCGCTTCCAGGCAGCCCCTGGGGATGACCAGGAGGTCAGGGAGCTGCTTATGGCCACCTCCTCCTCTGGGAAGCATCCTCACTTAATTCCAGGTCTGTGGTCCAGGAGCACCCACCCACCCACCCACTGTAGGCCTCACCGGGTGCTCCGGGCATACTCCTCCTTGCTCTCCTTCTTTCCCCGCTGCCGGGGCTTTAAGTTTTGCAGCGTCAGCGAGTGGGCCTGGGTGCACCACTGAGCCAGCATTGCCAGGAACTGTGGGGAGGAGAAGAGTATTTGGAGATGAGGACGTCTCAGCTTGGCTGGCTTGAGATGGGACAGACCCAGGATGGGAGCCCCCATGCGAGCATCTCAGGGAGCCAGGCTGGAGCTGCAGTGCTGTAAGGGTTGCAACAACCAGACCTCGAGGGGCCAGATTCTACCAGGGGGAAAGGCAAGCTCACAGCAGGGTGAGGGTGGCAGGCAGGGGCGGGCACCTTGGAACAGACGCGTGCATTCTCAAGCAGCACCCTTGTCCAGACCGCGGGATGGCGGGCCACGAAGCGCCAGTCCCGGCAGACCTCGGCTGCGTGCAGCAGCGTGCGTGTGTCCAGGTAGGTGAAGATGCAGAAGAGGGCAGCTCGCATCTTGAGGATCTCTGGGCTGATGACCTCGTTGGAGCGTGAGGGGCTGCCCCTCTCTGCTCGCCGACCCCGTCCACTGCCTCCCTCCTGGCGGGCTGCAGAATATCATGAGGGCAAAGGTGAGCGAGGAGGGTCAAGAGCCAGCATGGGGATGTGAGTGGGGAGCTGAGGTGGAGTAGGCACTGCAGGAGGAATGGGCACACAAGACCGTGCTGGGGGCCCGGCACCTCTGGAGGAAGGACGGGGGCTCTGCTTCCCCCTCCTCTGCAGTACCCCAGCCCTAATTTTACAAATTAGAAAAAGGTGTCCCTTCCTCATGTAAACTTTCTTTTTTTGTTGTTGTTGAGACACAGTCTCAGAGCTCTGTCGCCCTGGGTAGAGTGCAGTGGCATCACTGTAGCTCACTCCAACTCCTGGGCTCTAAGCGATCCTTCTGCCTCAGCCTCCCAAGTAGCTGGGACTACAGGTGTGTGCTGTAATGCCCAGGTAGGTTTTTTTTTCCTTTCTTTTTGGTAGAGACGGGGGTCTCACTCTTGCTCAGGCTGGTCTCGAATTCCTGAACTCAAGCAATCCTCCCTCCTGCCTTGGCCTCCCAGAGTGCTAGGATTATAGGCATGAGTCACCGTGCCCAGCCTAAACTTTCTTTTTAAGGCTCTATATTACCCAACAGTCCAAACTCAACCTCTACGTGAGGTGGCTGCGTCAGATTTGGAGGAGGAAAGAGGTTGGGGGAGCCAGAGCATAAATTCGGTGTGTGGAACCCGAAGGCAGGTGAAGGGCTGCCTAGAACAGTCAAAGGGGGTGCAGCCGTACTCTTGAAACTAACCCTCTAACCTCCTAACCCGCCCACACGTGTGCACAGCCTCCTGTGAATGTGGCACGTGGCTCTCCCCGACTGCGCCGGGGCTTCAAAGTCTGCAGTTGACACTCAACTACTCCCTATAAAAGTTAATGAGTTCACCGTGTGAATGGACCCCCCCAACCCCAACACGGCACCCCGACATGCCAACAGCCCTGCCCTGTCACTCAAGTTCCTGCCCCAGGCTTAAAGGGCACCATAGGAGGGGTGGGCAAGTCCGGGGAAAGGGGAAGGGAGATGTAGGAGCCCAGGAGATTCACTGCTCAGCCCTGCGTCCCGAGAGGGCCTCGCACCATGGGAAAGGCTGGCCTCTCTGCCCACCCTCCCGGGACTTACCTGAGAGCCGGCAGCTGCTCAATGGCCCAGCCATAACAGGCCCAGCACGGGAGGCATCTGACGGCCCCTCAGCCTCTGACTCAGTGGTTCGGGAGCCCACGTCCGAGACGTCCCCCTCCTCCCCTTCAGTGCTGTGTCGGCGGGGTCGGCGCTGCCAGTTCTGGATGGCCTGGCGCCGCAGGCCTGAGCTGCGAGGGGGCTGGGACCTCTCTGAGCCCCCGTTGGCACCCTGCGCCCGTGGGCCCAAGCCCCCAGGGCCACTGTCCTCAGGGGTCCCCTCCTCTGGCCGGGGCAGCTCCAGACTGTCACTGTCATAGCAGCCTGAGCTCTGGGATGCAGCTGGCACACGGCTGGAGGCCCTGGGGTGGGGTGGACCAGACAGTAAGGGGTGAGGGGCACCAGGGGGCACCAGTCCTGCCCGAACTCCCTACCCGGCCCGTACCACCAGCCAAGGGCAACCCATCCGCCCTGCTTTCCAAAAGCTCCCTCAAGGTATGGATGGGGAGACACAGCTGACCCAAGAAGGATAGGGGAAGGAGGAGGTGACAGGCCAGTGGATCTTTCCAGGGTAAGGGTGGGCTGCATGGGGTGGGCCAGGCCCAAGTCTTACCCTGTGCTTGGAGAGGAGCCATGCCGTGACACCGCATATGTGCTAGGCACGGCCGGGCCCGCGTGGTGGTCTCGCTGTGGGCCCCAGAGCAGGAAGGAAAGGAAGTGGGTAGGGGAGGCAAGAGGATGAGAAGCAACAGTGGGAGAAACAGGGTACAAGATAGAGAGAAGAGGAGGGAGAAGAGAGAGACGGAAAAAGGTTGGGAAAGATGGACAAATGGACAGACAGATAGCCCAGAGAGGCAGGCTCACCAGCCCCACCCCACACCCACCCACCACCCCAGACCCCAGCTTGTGGCTCCTGTGCTCTCATTTGCAGGGATAGGCAAAGATAGGCCTGCAAGGGCCAGGGCCACTGGGTCACATCTCACTACAGCCTCAGGGGCTGGCACTCCTGCCCCATCAGAGGGGCTCCCTGTTCCTGGACCCCTATTCCAGGCCTGGAGTCTGCTCGTGGGAGAAGAGCCAGAGAAGGAAAGCATGGGGCCTTCTGGGGGATGTCAGGCCTTGTGTAAGGGGAGGTCGTGGGGGACCAGGTGTGCAGGAGGAGGAGGGAAGGCAGGTGGGCACTCACCATTCTGCCTGGGCCCCGGTCATTGGGGCCTGCGCCGCTGCCCCCACCCCCACGACCCAGGCTGGCGCTGGGTGTGCTGCCGCAGCTGCTGCTGATGACCTGCAGCTGCCGTTCGGCACGGTCAGCCCGCTCAAGGAGCTCCTCAATAAACTGCTGCAGCCGCAGCTTGGCGCTGGCCTCCCGTGCCGCTGTCTCCTTCAGGAACTGGTCGATTTGCACCACCTCCCTGGGCCGGGAGCAGTCTCTTACCCCAGGGCCTCAGCCTGGCTGCCCACCCACCCTCTGGAGGAGAACCTGGCCAGTGCGGGAGGCACAGCTGCCTGCAGCGTGTCCATGCAGCACAGGCCCAGCACACGCCCCACACAATGGCACACACAGAAGCATAGACATGCACTCTGAGCCACACACACTGCACCCACCCAACCCTAAATGCACAATCCATACACCATAACCAGTCACATCCGCCTCACACAGACATGTTCTGTTACATGTGGCCTCAATACACAGCCTCCCAACGCACTCCCAGGCACACACTTAGAGCACACAGCCACATCACATACACCACACATAGCCCAATAACTTGAATATCTCACATAATTTACTGAACACTACTAAAAATGAAAACAGAATGGTTGTATGGGTACCTGAAGCACGATTCCTACAGATCGCGTATAGCTTTCACACCACAATAAGATCGAAAAATCAGTAAGTTGAGCCAGTGTAAGTTGGGGACTGTCTGTACTTCACAATCTTACATTTAAAGACCAAAGAAATGAGGAGAAGCCAGTAAAGAAGATTGAAAAGGAGTAGACAAAAAGATAGAAGGAAATCTCGAGAAAGTGTCCTGGAAGCCGAGTCAAGAAAGTGTTTCAAGGACCAGCTATGTCAAATGTGCTGATGGGTCAAGTATGATGATGGCTTGGCCTTAGCAACGTGAAGGTCCCCACTGACATGAGTTGGAGTCACTACTGGAAACCTGATCAGATTGGGTTTAAGAGACAAAATGAGGAAAGAAATTGGAAACAAGAAGTTGTTATTCTATAAGGAGGAGAGAAAAGGGGCAATAGCTTAAGGAGAGGTGGGCTTATGGCAGATGGGAGAAATGACATCATGTCTGCATGCTTTTAGAAATGATATGCAGACAGGGAAAATCTAATGGTGGAAAAGGGAGAAGGGAGAATCTGGCCATGTCTTTTTTTTTTTTTTTTTTTTTTAGACAGTGTCTCAATCGGTTGCCCAGGCTAGAGTGAGTGCCGTGGTGTCAGCCTAGCTCACAGCAACCTCAAACTCCTGGGCTCAAGCGATCCTTCTGCCTCAGCCTCCCAAGTGGCTGGGACTACAGGCATGCACCACCATACCCGGCTAATTTTTTCTATATATTTTTGTTGGCCAATTAATTTCTTTCTATTTATAGTAGAGACGGGGTCTCTCTCTTGCTCAGGCTGGTTTTGAAGTCCTGACCTTAAGCGATCCACCCGCCTCGGCCTCCCAGAGTGCTAGGATTACAGGCGTGAGCCACCGCGCCCGGCGAGAATCTGGCCATGTCTTTGAGTAGGTGAAAGGGAGGAAGATCTGGTGCCAAAATGCAGGAATTGGCCTTGGCTAGGACAGAGGAGGCGTAGAAAGATAGTCTTCAAAAACAGGCACATGGTTATTCTGCCATGTACTAATGGTGCCAAACATACATCATCATGACATTCTTGGCCCCAATCACCATTGCGTGCTCATAACCACACATTCCACATCACAAAGCCATGGTCACATACTCAGGCTCGCTCACGGTGGTGGTGGCGGTAGTGGTGGCAGCACAGTGACTCGCACAGGCACACCCACCCACAGGGACCCAAGGGTCTACTCACTGCTGCTTGCGGCTCAACTCCTGTTCCTTGTGCACCAGGTCCTGCTTGAGCGAGGCCAGCAGCTCCACGCTCACGTCCACCTGGCGCGACAGCTCCGATGCTCGCTCTTCCAACTCCTCCTTCTCGCGCCCAAGCCGCGCACTCTCCTGTCGCGCCGTCTCCAGCTCCGCCGCCTTGCGCTCCAGCTCAGCCTGCAGCCGCCCCACCTGGCCCGCGATCTTCTGCTCCACCTCCTCGCTTAGCCGCTCCAGCCGGCGGTCCACCTCCAGCTTCTCCAGCGCACGGATCTTGAGGCGAGCCAGGCCCTCCTCATAGGCCACATCGGCGGGCGAGGGGGACGCGGGCGAGGCGGAGGCAGGCCCCGGGCAAGGGCCGGGGCCGGGCCCGGGCGGCGGCGTCGAACAAGCCGAGGACGCCACTGATTTGCGGGCAAACAGCTCCCCTAGCGGGATCTCGATCTCGCGCAGCGCATAGCGCGCGGCGGCGGCGGGCACGAGGCCCGGCTCAGCCAGCTCCTCGCAGGGCAGGCTGGCGGGCACCAGGTCGCCGGGGAAGTGGGCGAGGGGCGCGTGGTGGTGGTGGTGGTGCAGCAGGTGTGGCGCCGCGGGCGACGGCCCGGCCGCCTGCTCCTTGCCCTGGAAGGACGTGCTCTCGAAGACCTCGCGCCGGGCGCCGGGCACGGCCAACAGGGCGGCGGGCTCCGGCGCTAGCGGGAAGCCCGAGGCGGCGGCGGCGGCCGCGGCGGCCGCGGCGGCGCCGTCGCAGATGCTGTTGGTCTTGGAGAGGATGTAGAGCGTCTCGTACGTGTGGCTGTACTCCAGGTGCGCGCGCAGCGACGACAGGCTCCGGAAGCGCTTGTGCTCCCCGCAGCGGGGGCAGCGGTACGGCAGGTCCAGCGAGGCCATGGCCCCGCCGCCCCCGCGGCGCGCTGGCTCCACCGCGGCCGCCCCACGGTCAGCCGGGCGCGCTCATGGGGGGCCGCGGCGAGCTCCCCTGCGGGGTCAGGAAGGCTCAGGGCGCCCGCGGCCAGGGGCGAGGAGGCTAGAAGAGAGGGAGTAAGTCTTAGGAGGATGGCATCGCTGCTCCCGCCCGCCCCTCCCAGCCCCCGCGCCTGTATCACCTACCCGGGAGGAGATTAGAGGGGCTGGCCTGGTCGGGTACCTGTGCGATGGCCTGTACATTTGCGAGAGTGAGGGAATGAAGTTTTAGAATGAGATTTTTCTATTTTTTTCAAAGGACTTAGTTTTATTTATAATGGTTCCAACTTGGAAACAACCCAAGTGCCCATCAACAGTAGAATGGATAAATTGTGTCATATTCATAACGGAATACTACCCAGTAATAAGAAGAAGAACTATTGGTACATACAATGACCTGGATGAATCCGTTCAACACTGTGTTGCACAAAGAAGCCAGACCAAAGAGTGCAGACTGTAGGATTCCACAGAGATTGGGTTCAAGAACAGACAACATTGATGAAGAAATCAGAATGGAGGTTACCCCTGGGAGCTGCATGGACTGGGAAGGGGCAGGAGGGAACCTTATGTGACGCTGAAAATGTTCTGTATCTTGCTTTGAGGGGATGTATACAGGTGCATATATATGTAAACAACCATCAAGCTGCACACTTAAGATTAGTGCATTATATGTACTTTATGTATGTTACACCTTTAAAAATCCTTAAAAAGAAGATGCTTATTTTCATCTCATGCAAACCACACCCATCACACAGGCTGGACTATTGGTACCCTGTTGCAGGATCAAGATATCACTCCACTGAATGATACCTGTGAGTGTCACTGTTTGTTCTGCACCACACCCTCCCATCCCTTCTACTCCAGACACCTGGGTCCTTTTCTCAGAGTTAGAAAAGGTTAGGTAGACCTCCAGTAAGTGTCCCTGCCCTGCCCTTCACCCCAAGGGCCCGATATCTGTCTTCCCCACACCCTTCGGGCACAAACCCTCCTCGCCCCGCAATTCTGGCATCTCACCCCTTGCCCTCAACTCTTGCTGCCCACCCCCCACCTCTGGCTTCCTGTCACCTCTCCCCTGCCTTGTGGGTCTCCATCCCATTCCTCACTGCCATTCCCTCCCTAACTGCCTGCAATCGTGCTCCCACCACCCTCTGTTGTCCCTGTGCTCCTTGGAGTCACAGACCACCTGCTAATCAGACAATCCAGTTGTCATCAAGGGTCTTCACCCACTTGGGACCTTGGCTGATATTCTTGACCCCTCCATTTTCAAACAAGATGCTGCCTTGTTTGGATTTTCCTCTCTGTTCTGTGGATTCCTGTTCCTGCTGCATTCCTAAACATCCTATTTCAGAGAAACCATGGGGTTTCTCTGAGGTCTGCCTTTGTACCCCCCTCTACGCCTATCCTCCCCACAGGCAGCCTGGTTCCCTCCCACAGACTCACTCTCATCTTCAAGACTCTCAGCTCGACCTCTCCATCCTAACCTGCTCCTGAGCTCTGTGTGTCACCTGCCATTTCCACATGGATGTATGGGTGGCTGTCTGTTCCCTGTGCCAGCCCAGCACCGAGTCCTCCTCCTGGTAGCAGGATCCTGATTTGACTTTGAGAAACCATTGATTGTTCCATTTTCACTTTCTCAGTCCACATGGTCTTGGGAATGGGATATAGGCCTGGCCAGAGTCCTGGGACAGGCACAGAGCACCCAAGTTGAGCCAACAAACCCCAGGACTGTTTTGGAACTATTGAGGGAAAGCATCTTTTTGGGCTCAGGTTTCTAAGTTGATGGAGAGGGCCCGAGCTGCTAGGGCCATCTTTGTCTCCTTTTGGGAGGAAACACCTGGGAATGAAGCCAACCCCCAAAAGCAGACCTGAGATGGAGAAAGAGATTTCTCATAGACACTGAGATGCTGGCCTGTTCAGTTACATAAGCCTATCAATTACCTTTTTTGCTTAAGCTAGTTACAGTTAGGTCTGTGTTATTTGCACCAGGAAAATGTCCTAGCCAAGAAATTAGAATCAGAGATGGAAATTTTTAATAGAGCCCTAAGAAGGAATTAGCTGAACTAAGGGAAGGGGTATAAGGTAGCAATGCTTCCCCTGTTCCCTGCGCAAAAGTTGGTGAGCCTGTCACAGAGCAGCAAAACGGCTGATTAAACTGTCTCCCACTGCGTCTGAGGCTGAGGCCATGTACACCTACCAAGGCTAGAACTTTATTAGGGGACTTGTAGCAAAATGTCAGGATATTGGAGGTGTCTTTCCCATGGCCTCAGGTCTAGCAAGAAAGAGATACATTCTAGCTGAAAGGGATCCATCTGAAAGCAGAAAGGAAGAAAATGCAGCTGGCTCAGAGAGGCCCTTTCCGCCTAAGGCCAGTAATCCAATATGGCTGAGAGTCAGGTAATTAAGAGCCAGTTCTCTGCTTCAAGCTAAAGTCAGCTCAAGCAAAGACAAGGAGGCTGGAAACTCAGAGGGAGATAAGCCTAGGGCCTGACAGGCTCTTGACTCCTCAGGCCCTGCTGAACCTCTCCTGCTGTGCCCTCCCAGCTCCACAGAAGCTTCCATTATAAGCAGCCTTCCATTCGGACACAGCTTGAGTGGGAAGGGGTAAATGAGCTCTGCCTCCCAAACTGGGGTTTTGCATTGCCCTGTGGCAGAGGCCCAGCTAGAGCCCACAGAACCAAGGACTCCTGGGATGAGTGGAGCACTGGGGCCTGTTGCTAGGAGACAACCCCTCCCCTTGTCAACACTACCACCAGGGACCTCATCCAAGAACTATAACTTTCAATGAGGTCTCTAGCTTTGGTTAATAGCTCTGGGGATGACCAAATGCAAATTGACTGAAAAGCCTCCTAATGGGTAAGGGAATTGTATTGCCAGAACCCAACCCCTCCCCCCCAAACCTGGAAAACAAAGACCAGGATTACTCAGCCTGTAAGGTCACCCCCAACCCCCAAACCTGCACCCCTCAGGGCCACTCTCACGGAGACAACAGAATCAGAGCAGCGGATTGGTGGCCAGGGAAACTCTTCCTTGCCATTCAGTCAGTCGTGTGAACCACAGACCAGGTTTTGTTCCTGACCTCCTCTCTTCAACTCAGAGAGTTTTTGTTCTGCAGTTATCCAATTTCTCCTCCATTGTGGTGGTCTGGCCATAAACTGAAAGACCATGAGCATAGCACCTGACCAAATAGCCTGTTGCCAAGATGTTGAACTGGGGCTGGATGTGGAAACAGGGCGAGAACTTGGAATGTCTCCTTCCAGAAAGGGGATGACTGTGCTTTAAGTTTTATGGGGGATAGTTGCATTATGATAAACAGGGAACTGTTTTTTAAATTATACAGAAAGGTGGGGTCTGCATAGATCTTGGATGCCAAGAAGTGGATTGAAGTGGACGTCTATTGTTTTTGCTGCTTAGCCCCAATAACCCTTTGTTGTGGACTGACTGCCAATTTTCGCTTAGTGAACCATTCTTCCTGCTTTGAATGGGTTTGGGTAGGGCTGATCCCACCCCAGGCTCCAGGGGAACACATATGACCTCAGGCTGTTCCATTAGCGTCACAGTGATTGGGTCAGTGATGGACACATTTCTCAATCCAGGCCAAAAGAGGCACCCCAGGACCTACTGGCTGTGTTCAGCCAGTAGGATGTGAGCCTGGTGCTGCTTGTGGCCATTTCTGTCCTCTCTTTGGGAGAAAAAAAGAAAAAGACTCCTAATGATATCACTTGAACATCCATATTCAGATGTGACTGAAGCTTTAACCCAGGACTTCTCAACAGAGTGGGGCAGCAAATGTTTTTGTAGCTTTAATCATTTGAGTTGGTTGCCAATCTCTAATAGTGAGACTCCAGACTAACACAATGACCCACACAGTGTCAAAAACAAATCCTGGACTTCCCCTTACTCAGTCCCCAGCATCCCTGTTTGCTTCTTCCGTGCCATTGTCCTCCCAGCCATGCCACTGGCTATTTCCATTTTTCTCTCTCTGCTAACCACCAAGACCTGCTGATTACTCTTTCGGAATGCTTGCAGCCCCACTGTTCTTTTGCTCTTCTCGTGCTTTGTGCCCTTCTGGGCCACTGCCTCCTCACACCTAGACTTCTGGCCCAGCCTTCAGTCCCACAGCTCTACGCCACCATACAGAAGGCACCAGATTCTCCCTTCTGTAGATGACTCCTGCTCAGACTCCTTCAAGGGCTCCCCATCTTCTACCAACTGCAGCCAAACTTCTTGGCTTCGCGATCTGGCCTCGCTGAACTCTTGCCAACTTCAAAGTGGAAAATGGCCCAGCTGCTTCACTTGCATTTCTTTATGATAGTTGGACATTTTTTCACACATTTACCAGTCATTTCCATCTCTGGTAACTTGCCTATGTACTACTTTGCTCATGTTTATACTGAACATTCATATTTTTATATCGATTTGCAAGGGCTTTTTGTAATATTGATCCTTTGTCATTTATATACTGCAAATATTTTTCTCAAGTATGTTGATTGGCTTTTACTTTTGTTTATGGTTTTTATTGATACACTAAAGTTTTAAAGTGTGCTTCAGTAAAATCTGATTTTGCTATAATGCTTAGGAAATCTGTCCCTACCCAAAGATTATATAAACTACATATGTTTTCAGCTTCCTTTTTCTTTTTTCTTTTTTTTTGTTGAGACAGAGTCTCACTCTGTTGCCCTGAGTAGAGTGCATCAGCGTTGTCGTACAGCTCACTGCAACCTCCAACTCCTGAGCTCAAATGATCCTCCCACCTCTCAGCCTCCCAAGTAGCTGGGACTACAGGCACATGCCACAATGCCCAGCTGATTTTTTTTTTCTTTTTGATAGAGATGGGGTCTCACTCTTGCTCAGGCTGGTTTTCAACTCCTAAGCTCAAGCAATCCTCCCACCTCAGCTTTCCAGAGTGCTAGGATTATAGGTGTGAGCCACCGCGCCCGGCTGAGTTACATATGTTTTCTTTTAGTACTTGTGGTTTCCTTTTTTAAAAATTCCAGAATTTTTTTAAAATTAAGAGCTTTAAACAAATAACCGTGTTATAAGTTGACAAAGACTTGGTATACGATTTTCTTGTCTACATTTTTTTTTTAAGAGACACAGGGTCTCGGCCAGGCATGGTGGCTCACACCTGTAATCCTAGCACTCTGGGAGGCCGAGCTGGAGGATTGCTTGAGCTCAGGAGTTTGAGACCAGCCTGAGCAAGAGTGAGACTCCCGTCTCTACTAAAAATAGAAAAATTAGCCAGGCATCATGGCGCATGCCCGTAGGCCCAGCTACTCGGGAAGCTGAGGCAGAAGAATCGCTTGAGCCCAGGAGTTTGAGATTGCTGTGAGCTAGGCTGATGCCACGGCACTCACTCTAGCCCAGGCAACAGAGCGAGGCTCTGTCTCAAAAAAAAAAAAAAAAAAAGAATAAATATTTAGTAATTGTTCCATCATCACCATTCTTTAGGTATATTAAAAAAGTAAAAATATGTCTCAAAAGACCAACAAAATAAATACCTGTCTGGCAAATCTATTCAAAGAGACAAAGAAAGAATACATATACATAACACTATGAATGAAAAAAGAGATATAACCATTGGCACAGAGAAGATTTTCTTAAATTACTAAAGTGCTACCAGGTATAACTCTTGGCCCAAGTTTTTGAAAATCTGGATGAACTGAATGTTTTTCTAGGAAAATATAAATTATCAAAATTGACTCAGGAAGAAATAGAAAACCTGAATAGGCTAATAAACAAAACTAAAGAAGTTGGCAAAGTGACCAGACATATTACAGAGTTTAATTCACACACATACACAAGAACAAGAACAAGGTTATTTTGTAACACGTGTCAGGGAAGCTGTGTGTGACTGTGCTTCCCAACTCAGTGGTGGTCCTTCCTGTGGGCGTCACCTTTCAGGGCCTCAGTTGTAGCCAGTCTCCTCCCTCCCTGCCCCTCCCACGGTGCACCTCCAAATCACCCTTTTGCCTCACAGCATCCTGCTAGCCAGGCTCTGAGAAAGCAGGGGAAGGGGAAAGTCTGGGTGTGCAGGCCTGTGGATGGGTGTGCAAGGGAGAGGAGGGATGGGGATTCTGGGGTCCAGGTGGTCCTTTCTCCCAGGCCAGCCCACCCCACAGTTTCCCTCCATCTGCTGGAGCTGAGGAATGACTATGCGTCTTCTTAGGAATGTTTTTATCTAGATTTACACACCTCCTTAACATAGGCATGAAGCTTTGCCTGAAAGCAACTAAGAAGGCAATTGAGGCAGGGGGATGAAGGAGAGGATACAAAAGAAAAATAGAGGTGTTGTTTGTTCAACTTTCATCACAGTCCTGCACTATGAGCACCATGATGGAACAGTTGGAGATTTTCCCTTGCATTCTAGTCTCCCCACATCAGCAATCTCTGCAGCCCTAGGATCTGCCTCCTTGCTATCCCCAGACCTATCATGCTCCTTCTCCCATCTGAAATGTCTATTTCAAGTCCCCTTTCTTTCAAGTCCACCTCAAGGTTTTCTTTAGATAGAAGGATTCTATAGACTGAACTAGGCTTTATTTTTAAGGATTTCAGTCTGATCTCTTCAAACAAAACCAACCATCTCAAGATGTTTGTCTTCTCTAGCTCCTGTCTACTGTCACATTCTCACACGTTGACTCTGCAGAAATGCAAATGATCTTGTCTTTCTATGGCTTCCACTGTCATGTAGTCACTGATAATTCCTGCAGTAGACATTATTGTTTTCATATGCTCAGCAAGTCTTCTTCACCTTCTGGTAACAGCAACATCTCATCCTTTCTTTGGGGAGCTGCCCTCCCTACTCCATGTGGTTCTGCCAGGGTGGCCAATCCTAGTAGAGTGGACCCATGAATCAGGCCTGGCCAATCACAGTATCTCTATCTCCTTGGCCACAATGATTGACACAGGGATGAGCACATTCTTCAAGCTGAGCCAACGCAGCCCTTTACTGGGAGTTTATGTGATAGAGGAGTCCTCTTGTCCCTCCAGGATCATATGTTAGGATGATGAAGCTGTCAACCTCCAGCCAGTACATGGAGAAAGCCCATGCATGGTAGGGAAAAAATGTGGCAATATTCAAAGTGAAGCTGAGCCAAGAGCTAGAGAGAGAGTCCTCACTGCATTTTTTTTTTTTTTTTTTTTTTTGAGACAGAGTCTCACTCTGTTGCCCGGGCCAGAGTGCCGTGGCGTCAGCCTAGCTCACAGCAACCTCAAACTCCTGGGCTCAAGTGATCCTTCTGCCTCAGCCTCCCGAGTAGCTGGGACAACAGGCATGCGCCACCATGCCTGGCTAATTTTTTCTATATATATTCAGTTGGCCAATTAATTTGTCTCCATTATTAGTAGAGACAGGGTCTCGCTCTTGCTCAGGCTGGTTTCGAACCCCTGACCTTGAGCAATCCGCCCGCCTTGGCCTCCCAGAGTGCTACGAGTACAGGTGTGAGCCACCGCACCTGGCCCTCACCGCATTTTTGAGAACCTGGGTGCCTGAGACCCACTCATCTCCCTTCTTTCCAGCTATGTGAATTAGTAAATATAGTACATCCTTTTTTGCTTAAAGTAGTTTGGGTTGGATTTCTGTCACTTGCAATCAAGAGTCCAAACTAATACTCTCCCAAACCTATATTTCTCTATAGATCTATGGAGCTATCTATAAGCTCTATTCAAACATGAATTCATTCTATGTACATTTACTGAATACCTACTCTGTGCCACGAAGTATAGCAGGTACTGGGCTATGTACGTTGAGGACACACAGACGAACAAGATCCAGTCCTGGTCTTCAAGCAGCTTGTGATCTTCTGGGGCACACTGAAGTATTAGATGATATGGTCATTAGATAAATGTTATGCAAGAAGCTGGTATAGGATTCTATATTTAACCTTGTTTGAGGAATTGGGGGACTGGGGAACCCCCAGAGGTGGCAGCATCTAAGTTGACTCTTGAAGAGCAAAGTAAAATTGCTAGGTAAAGAAGAGCCATTATGGCCGGGCGCGGTGGCTCATGACTGTAATCCTAGCACTCTGGGAGGCCAAGACAGGAGGATTGCTCAAGGTCAGGAGTTCGAGACCAGCCTGAGCAAGAGTGAGACCCCATCTCTACTAAAAATAGAAAGAAATTAATTGGCAAACTAAAAATATATAGAAAAAATTAGCCGGGCATGGTGGCACATGCCTGTAGTCCCAGCTACTCGGGAGGCTGAGACAGGAGGATCGCCTGAGCCCAGGAGTGTGAGGTTGCTGTGAGCTAGGTTGATGCCATGGCACTCTAGCATGGGCAACAGAGTGAGTCTCTGTCTCAAAAAAAAAAAAAAAAAAAAAAAGGAAGAGCCATTATGAGGTCAGCAGAGGAAAAGAAAGGCATTCCAAGCAGATGGAACAGCATGTACAAGGGCAAGGAAGTGAGAAAGAGCACGCCTTCTTTAGGGAACTAAAATGTAAGTCCCATGTGGGTAGAGACATTGTATGTCTCAATTATTGCTATTTCCCCAACACTTCTAACAGTGCCTGGCATGGGTTAGGTGCTCAGTAAGTGTTTGTGGAATGAATGAATGTCAAGGACTTGACTGGATTTACAGTTTAGAGAATGAACACAAAGGGACAAGGTCAGGAAGAAGGCTGCTGGGACACTGGAAGTCGAAATTATTAACCAAGGTAGCAGAAGTACAAATAGGAAGAAGGATGGATACAGGACCAGGGAAGGAGAGTTGAAAGGCCTGGTGACAGGATGACTGTGGCAGGTAAGAAAGGGAGAGGTCATGGATGATGTTCAGGTTTTTTTGAGCAACTGGGTAGAGGATGTGACTCAGTAAGGAAGGCAAATGGAGGAAGGCAGTTTTTGGGGAGAGTTGATGAGTTTGGTTGTGGACTTCATGAGTTTGAGGTTCCAGTCGGCTTTCAAAACAGATATTTGGTACATGATTTGCAATAAGAAGCCAAAAAATACAGCTTTGGCAACTTAAACATAAAAATGCAAGTGGATACGTAGGCCCAGGGAGAGGGTACAGACAGAGGAGACCACGCGGAAAGGGGGACCTTCAGAGAGGCAGGGGAGGGAGAGGAACCAAGAAGTTTCTAAGAACCAGCAGCAGAAATGGGAGTTCTTTGGGAGGAGAGGATGTCAAGGATGAAAGGAGTGGACAACAGTGGAAATACTATTGGCAACTCAAGTAAGAGCAGAAGTGGAAGGGGTGCACGTGGAACTTTCGAGAGAGCTGCTTTGATGAGCCTGGCTGATGGGGGCAGAAGAGCGAGAGAGGTGAGGAAGTGAGGACACAGTAGGTGGACACAAGAAGCTCAACTGCAAAGAGGTGGAGGCAGCATGGGAGAATTCGGAAGCTTTTCAGATGGGAGAGACCTGAACGTATTTAAATGCTTCTTGGCGATGAGCCAATTCTACTCTATATCATCACTTCTGCTGGCCTGGAGGCATGAATAACTCAATGCCTTAGACCTGAAATTTATAGCAATTCTTTATTTTTTTAAACGCCTCTTATAAGTAGCCAGTAGAGAGGAAAAGAACGTAAAGGACCCTCTTTCAATGTTAGTGGCTCAAAGCTTAACGTGGCTGCGCTTTACTGAACTCACAATGCCACAATACCCACCTTCAAACCACTTTTTTCTCATGTTTCTCGTCTGGACCCATAGCCTCACTATCTACTCAGCACTCTGGATAGCAACCCCCTAAGCCATCACTGACTTCTCGAAGCCCCCTCAGATCTCATCAATCACCGATTCTTGTCACCACTGTCTTCTAAATATTTGACTCTGTCTACTTCTTACTTTCCCCACAACCACTGTCCCAGTTCAGACTATATCCCCTTCTATTAATACATGGACTACTGACACTGCCTAACTGGAGTCTCCAGCTCCTCCCACTTTGGATTCTCATGGCTTCCAAAGTTTTCTACAAATATTGATCCAGTCATGTCACTTTTATTCTAAAAACATGTCCGAAGGCCAGCCATCTTCTGAGAGGCAAACTCCACCCTGCCTTACCTGACCTTAAGACTGGCTAGAATCTGACCGTCCTGAGCATTGCCAGCTCTGACTTTGTCTCTGCTTCCCTCCGCAGGCGTCCTATGGGGCCTTGCTCCACTGGGACAGCCATGTGCTGTCACACCCCAAGTCTAGAATCATGCTGGTCCCTCTTCCTGGGACCACCTTCTCCAACTGGTGAATTCTGCAGGCCCAGCTCAAATGCCACCTTTCCCATGAAGCCCACCCTGACCTCAAGCTCCCCCCTCAGCTCAAATCACATCACAGCACAAATCACTCCTTACTTTAGCTCTTCAAGGATGGTAACAGGCAACACATCCAGGTCATGGACCTGTTCGAACATCAGATCCCTCTTACACATACCCTGGAGGCAGGGACGACGCAACTGATTCATCCTCACACTTTCCTCACACACAGTAGACATCAGTACGTTGTTAGAGGAATCACACTGAATAATGGATGAATTGATTGATTTCATGTAACCAAAGCAATTTCCATACTTATCATCCTAGAACTGGGTGAACTGGTTTTAATTAAATTAATCTAAGCATCACCTCAAGTAACAGGTGTTTTTCTGGCTCTGCCAGTCACCTACTGGGAGGTAAGAACTACTTGCTGTGTCTTTTAATGTGGCTGCACTTTATGTTGTAGGTGAGCCTACACTGTTTGCTCACTCTAGCTGAGCTCCAAGGCTTGGGGCTTGTCTGCTTCATTCCATTTTATTTACCCAGGAAAGAGGTCAAGCACGAGGCCCACGCCAGGCATGAGGTATGTAAAAGTAAATGACAGCTGTGCCCTTAGGGTGCTTGTAGTCGATCATCAAAACAGTGAACATTTGTCACTAATTATTCTGGTCAGATACTGTGCTACTCCTTGCACAAGGCTGACAAGTGGTTGCCATTGTCTCCATATTAGGATGAGGAAACTGATGCCTGGAGTGGCCTAATCACATGCCCCAGGCCAGTAAATACGGTTGCTTTGGAGACCCCCAATGAGACATGCCTCCCCCCAATGAGACATGCCTCCCCGGTATTCCTGCCTTTGTGTGATCTCCTCTCACACTGACTCAGGGCTTGGCTGGGTGACTCGCTTTGGCCAATGGGACCTGAGCAAGCCTGATGCAGAGGCTTGATACGCAGTTGTACTTTAGGACTTGTCCTCCTGGAATACTACCTCTTGGGATCCAGCTGCCATGTGAGAAACTTGGGCTAGGTGACTGAATGATTAGATGCCGTATGTAGAGAGACTCTGGAGGATGGGAGGCCATTTTGATGTTCCTCTCCTGCCAGTCCCTCAACTGAATGCAGCTCAGCGAGAGATTCCACAGTCACGGCCAACCCACAGATCGTGAGAAATAATAAATCACTGTTGTTTTAAATCCTGAAATCCTGGGGTGGTTTGTTATATACCAATGAATAACTAAAACTGTGACAAACTAGAATTCGAATCCAGTACTACCTGACCGACTTTAAAACTCATGTTTTTAGTCTCCACACTGGTTGGAAGTGGCATGTCACACACACAGTAATCTTCACAGGTTGGCCCGCAATAACAATAAATACTTGTTGAATGAATGAATAAAGGGTACAATGGTTACTAGAGAGGTAGGGACACTAAGGAATTTAAAGTCAGGTTGGCAACTACCTTTCCATAACCATCACCCCCTTCTCATTACAAATATTCCAATACAAAAACAAAACAAGCTAGGCATCTTTAAATCTAGAAACAATTGTGAGGATATCGCCAAACTCCCTCTCTGTTTCTCTCTCTTTCTCTGGGTTAAAATCAGATCAGGCACAATTGAGAAGTTAGCAGAGTTTGTTTTTTGATGGTCTCCCTGCCCTCAAATCCCCATCAAACCCATGGCATCTCTTCTTTCTTCCACTTGGTCTTCAGGGCCTAACAGCTCTTTCCCCCTCTTTCCATATACAACCCACATGCAGGAAAGGAGCAGAGAAGGTGGAAATTAGAGAAATGGGGGTGGAAGGTTTGAATGTTAACAGATGGGTTTACAAGCCAAAGAAATGGAGCTCTAAGCTTGGCGCCTTCAGGAGGCATCTGCCAGCAGGTGGTGGTATTCTAAGAACGGAAGAGGCAACTGGAGGTGCCCCCATTAGACCCCTGAGTGTGGGGAATAAAGGAATGCCCTCTACCGCTCTAAATCCCTCTGACTCCCCCAAGAAGACTGGGGCTCTGGCTCCCCACACCTGTGGCTGTGGCCCCAACATGTGCACCTCCCAGAATAGTCACTCCAGCCTGGTGAAGACCCACAGGGGTCAATGCATCCAGTCCTCTGCTTCCTGGCAGCCCTGCCACTGCCTTTTCTGTTCTGTTCTCTCCTGCTCCTGCAAACAGGCACACACCTCCCAAGGTCACACACACAGGCTCCAGCACCTGGATCCCACACCCAGAAAACCATCTGGGCCCCTGGCTGCAGACTCACCTAAGGAGAGAGCAGGCCCCACTCTGTACTCACAGGCAGACTGTGGGCAGCACACACAGGCACCGTGTCACACACACTCACATACAAAGCAATGCAGTGGGGCACACACATCCAGAGACACTGTGAGCACTGTCACCAGCGCAGGCACTGGGATGCGAGGAGACGGAAACACGCGTGCACACACATGCACACCTCCAGACTATCACACGTGCACACCGGCACGCACAGACACCGCACAGGTGCCCAGCCCGGCCTCAGCACCAAGCCCCTCCCCCATTCCCCTCAGAAGCAGGTGGGGAGGGCTGGGGTTTGAGGGCGCTCCCCCTCCTCCCTCCCTCTGGCCCCTGCTCTCCAATGTCCAGAGTCCCACCGGGGTTCTGGAGTCCGCGCCCGCCCCCCAACCTGGCTAGGGGAGCGACAGACGAGAAGGGGGAGGGGAAGGCTGGTCTCAAATCGTTCTGATTTTAATTCCTTAAATTAACCCCTTCACTGCCTCTGGCCTGGCCTGCCCAGAATCCCTCCTGGTTGGGCGGCCTCGCGGGCCTCCGGAGGGCTGTGGGGGAGAAGGAAGGGGAAGAGGAGACAGCGGCTGGGGTCCTCCCTCCTTCCGTCTTCAGGAGCAGTCCCGCAGCGTGCCCGCGACCCGCCCTTACCTCCTCCACCCCGCGGCGAGGCCAGGCCCGGCGGCCCAGGGCTAGGGGTGCAGAAGCAGCCCCCGGTTGCCTGGTCCAGACGCAGGGCCGCCTCGGGGCCTCGGATCTCGGTCCCCTCCGCAGCCTCGGGTGGCCGCCGCG
The DNA here is from genome assembly GCA_963574885.1 of Lepilemur ruficaudatus. NCBI lineage: Eukaryota > Metazoa > Chordata > Mammalia > Primates > Lepilemuridae > Lepilemur > Lepilemur ruficaudatus. Next base: position 38,569 of record CAUYRT010009853.1, on the reverse strand, counting down.
GCTAGCGCCCCCGCCTCCCTCTCGGGGCGGGGGCGGCCGAGCCTCCCAGCTAGTCGCAGCAGGAGGGGCGCACAAACAGGGTGGGGGTAAGGATGGAGGAGACGGAGGAGGAGGAGGAGGGGGAGGAGGAGGAGGAGGGGGCGCGCGGCCCGAGAACAGCAAGGGAAGGGGGAGGGTGGCAGCGAAGAGGTGGGGCGGAGCCGGCCCCTCCTCCGGGGCGGGCTCTCAGGCGAGCTGGGGAGCGGCAGATGCGGCCAGCAGCGGCTGCGCCGGGACCCCACGTTTTCCGCTCAAGGTGGCTTCTATGGGGGAGGGGTCCTCGGCGCCGCCCTGGGGGTGCTGGGACCGCGGGCGCCGCGCTCCTCCCAGGTCTCAGTCTTCCCCGCTCCCGGCACCACACAGTGCACTCCCCGCCCCGGGCACCTCCAGCTGTGGCCTCTGCTGCCCACCTTTAAGCAGGCCTCTCCGCCCTAACCCTACACTCTGGCTTGGGCCTGCTCCCACTCGGGGGTAAATCCTGGGGTGGGCGGTTCTGTGAATCCGGAAGGGGGCGGGCGCGGCGCTATTCCTAAGTGGCCTCGTGGGCTGCGCGCCTGAGTCGTGCACTCGGTGACCTCGGGTCGGACGCTTGGTCCCCCGCGAAGACTGCCCAGGACGATTCCCTCCGGGCGTTCCTGGGGAACCAGCTAAGCTGGGGGTGGCTGCAGCAAGGCCCTGTCCGCGGACCCAGTCCTGCCCTTAAAGTGCCACCTAGGAGCACGTGTCCCCGTCACAAATCCCGTCCTGGACCTAGACGAGAAGGAAAGGGGCAGTGGCCTCCAGGGCCCTGGTTTCCTCCTGCCCACACCCACCACCTGACTAGGATAAGCAGCCAGGCTTCTTGGGGCTGGAGCACCTAGAGGGCCCCGCCCTTGGCATAAGGCCTATCCCGCTGGTGAGGCAGAAACAATCTGGCTGTCCTAGGCGTGGAGGAGGTCCGCAGGGATGCAGTGGGGCCTGAGAAATCAGCGCTTGGGGGCTACCAAGACCAGGGCTGAGCTGAGCCTTGGATGAGGAAAGGGGGAGATGGCATTTCAGGCTGAGGGTAGTGCTTGGGCAGGGCTGCGACGGGGTCTTGAGAGACAGTCTGGCTGCATCAGAGCAGAAATCCAAATTAGCTCCAAGATTCTCCAGAAAAATTGAGGTCAATGGGGACTTTCCTTGACCCCACTCCTGCTCCTATGAAGGCAGAGGCATTGGGACATTCAGTATCAGGAAGGAAAATTTGTAGACTTGTTGTCAGATGGCTTTTGGGGAAAAGGCGAATTTAAAAAGGACTGAGGCTATATAGTGGCCATTCAGGGCAAACTCCCTCTCTCCCTTTCTTCTCTTCCTTCCTGTAGTTCTGAATTTCTTTCCTCCTCCAGGAAGTCTTCTTAGATTAAGCAAATGAGAAATCACTTCTTCTCATACCTAAATGATAACAGCTCCTGTTATCCAAGTGCCAAGCATCATGCTAATCATTTTTATGTATATCATTAATCTTCTTAGTAAGCCTGTCAAGTAGGTATTATTATCCCCACTTTGCAAGAGGAGAATCTCACATTCAGATCTAACATATGGTACAGCCAGGATATGAACTCAAGTTGCCAAACTCCAAAGCCTATGCTCAACCACAGTGCCTTCCTACCATCTCTTAGCGATAATACAGTCCTCTTAACCTTCACCTGTCAAAATGCAGACACCTTAAATCTATCTGCTTTTGTAAATAGCCAAAAATATCCATATATTGTCTTGGCTCCACCTTTGTTGTTGTGATGTCTCTTTCTCCTTACTCTGTGCTTCCTGTGAATGTGTGAAAACAATTTCCGGCATGCTGGTGTATGTATGTGTGTGCTTTTGTGCACGTGTGTGTATGTGTGCATGTGCATGCAAGTGTATACCTGTGCAAATGCAAGTGTACATAGATGCATGTATTTGTGAGCACATCCATGCATGTGTGTTCATGTGGACATGCATGTGTGTTGTATGTGGATGTGTGAGTGCATGTGTGTGTATTTTCACACATCATGTGTGTGCACACATGTACGAGTGTTGCATGTGTGTATGTGCGCATCTGTGCCCATGTACATTTCACAGACAACAATTCCTGCTTGGTTGTTATGGGAACCACAGTTCTAAAAATGTTAAACTGAATCCTACTCCATGTAAACCAGAGAAACCAAAAGAGAGAGAGAGCTCAATGACAGAGACACATCTATAGTCCCAGAGCTGAGGCAGAAAATTGTGGGCTAGTAAGAACTGGACAGGCCCCAGACTAGCCAGAGGTGTGGTCACACTCAGGGGACCCCATGGCTGGTGTCAGGGCCTCAGTCCTGCTTCTTCCCACCTCTCCCTCCTGATCCTTCCTCCTCCCTCTTCTCTTTCCCAGCTGCATCCTCTCCAGCCACTTTCCTTTCCTCTTTCTTTCTTTTTCTCTTTCCCTCCTTCTCCTTTTTGGGCTTTTTTGGTCAACTAATCAACACAATAATTTAGTTAAGTGTGCTGAGTGGTAGGCTTAGTGATGTGGGCGCCACAAATGTGGATCTTCTGCCCTTGAAGGAGCTCAAGGGTGGGAGCATTTGGATAATAGTTCAGGGAAGGGGAGAAGACAGAGCAAAGAGCAAAAAGGAGGTTGGAAGGTAAATTTGGATCAGATGTGGAGGGCTTTGATTGCAAGAATGAAAAATATGTATTTTTTTGTAGGAGGGTGGAAGCCTTGGTCAGTTTGGGATAAAGCACTAATATGTTGTGAATGGTGTTTTAGGGAATTTTTCCTCACTAGTGCTGGGCAACATGGAGTGAAAGGAGGGATAATGGAGGCACAGGAAGCAGTTTGGTATAATGCAGGCTTATCTCAAACAGGGTACAGGGTGGGAGGAAAGGGGAGAAAACAGCAGATATTCTGGGTTTCTTTGTCAAACTCTCTGCCATATCCCACCTCATCGAGATTCCTATTACTCTTTCCCATCTCTCCAGTGTGAGAATCAGGACTTGAGTGAGTCTCTGTTACTGATATGTGTGTTAAATTCCTCAGGAACACTGTAAAGTAAAAAAGTTGGGGACCACTGGTGCAGCCTGTGGTAGCACTCAATATTTGTGGAATTAGTGGTTATATGGATATGCACTGGTCTTAGAACTGGGAGGCCCAGGATCAAGGCCCACTTCAGTCTCTTACCATCTACATGGCCTTATGAAAATCCCCAAACCTCTTGGGCCTTGGTTTTCTCTTCTATACAGAGTGGGATTGGACAAGATGTTCTTATATGCTCCTTACAACTACAATGTTATGTGATTCTATGTGATTGTCATAGCCAAGGTATGTGTGTATGTGGAGAGAGTGACATGGGCTAGAGTGTTGGCAATAGGCACAGAGAGAATAAATATGGGAAATATTTTAATAGAAGAATCAATTTCTTTTGGTTTTAGTTTTCAACAATATTGTTGACTAGATAACCCAAAGACTCTCCTGCTACAAAATATGTGGGCTGCTTCACAAAATATAAAAGACATCCCCTGGAATGCTTAGCTGAGTTTGCAAGAAAGGAAACAAAATCTACATGGACCAAAATGAGGGAACTGAGATCAAGTAATACAAGTATGATGCACTAGTCCAAAAAAGAAAAGAAATACAAGCATGGGATGTGCTGTGACTAACCCCAGAAGGCGTGGGGAGGGAGGCATATTGCTTGTCTATCCTGATCTGGGCCCTGGTTAGAGGAAGGGGAGCTGCCTCTGAAAATTTATAACTACTTGAGTTGGAGTTTGAACTCACAACACCTGTGTGGGACGGGAACCCCAAGCCGACAAATTAGCAAAACATTGGTCTCCATCAGGTGATACTCTTGGAGTGCCCAGCATAAGCAAACACAAAACTGCTCAGGAGAAACATACCCTCAACCCAGTATACGAGGTATTGGTGCCCAGGTAAGTCCTCGCTGAAGATGAACTCACAAGCTAAAAATTACAATATATAAAAGGAAACAATGTACCATGAATGAGAGAAGATAAGACCTTGAAGAATTTCAATAAGATCTAAGTGACAGCCTGGATGCGTAGGGGAGACAAGACCCAAAGGTGTATCCCATAGAGCTGTAGTTACTTAGGTGAGTCTAGGACAACAAGCAAATAATTGTCACTGTTAGCAGAAATTGGGTATATGGAAGAGTGGTTTGATTTTAGACAGATTGTATTTGAAATGGTGGGGGGACACGCATATGGAGATGTCCATTAGTCAGAACCGTGGGGCTGGCTGACTTAGAAGCCATATATGAAGGTGTGATGGCTGAAGATCTGGCAACAAGTATGCTAAGTGTGTTGAAATAGGAAAGAAGGCTAAGAACTGAGTCTGGGAAAATATCCACATTTTGAGGATCAGACGAAAAAGAGGAGCAAGTAAGGAAAATGAGCTCTCTGACAGTCCGATTCTGGTTGGGTCCTGGGTTTGGGTGGATTTTCAGATTGGTTATAATTATTTCCATCTCTGGCCTAAGATTCTCTTCCCTCAAAATCCCTAAGGGAAGCTCCAGTAAATGGGGGCAGTGTCCCTTGGGACACAGGAGGGACTTCTCAGCTGGGAGTTGTAGAACCAGGCTGGGCTCTAGCACCAGGACTACTACTAAGTCATTTCTTTGGAATTCCATCTTCTCATCAGGGGTATTAGGCCTAGGTGGTGTGAGGACAAGTTGGGGCACAATATGGCTGATAGCCTTGATGGAATGCTGCTGGAGGGGGCAAGGGTGGAAGTGGTCAGTGGTCAGCCACCCATGGCCTGTCTGCACTTCCTCCTCTGTTCAGGTTGGGTGGTTTTGGACCAGTTGCTTGAGATATGGACCTTTACACTCTTCCATACCCTACTCTGCATGGAAAGCAAAGTCAGGTGAGCACTTAAATAGTAAGATAAGGAGAGTCTACATTATTTTATGTGTCCATGAATCTAGCACCTACCTAATCACAGTATCTGGTAGTCCATCATTTGAGCCTCTCCATGGAGTTAAACATTGCCCCCTGCAGGCTACTCTTTTAAAATGTTAATTCCTTAGAAGAGGTAATGTAAAATCCTTTACCACAAATTAGTTTATTAGATACAATATACTCAGCCATGTGAAAGCACTTAACACCTGTGAAAAGAAAAGGCTGGAATTCTCTGATTTGACAATTTTGTGTCTGGTCAGCTGGACTGCATGGTGGAGGGTGAGCATATCTGGGAGTGAAGGGGTGAAGAAGCCAGAGGGTCAGAAGCTGGTTTGATCTAGCATCATAGGGCTGTTGGCTCCCCTAATTCAGGAACAGCTCAGCACAGAAAAGAATGAAGCCCCCACTCAGACACAGGCCTTCTCCCTTCCTTAGTAGAGAGGGGTCACTGGGGTGGAGAGATGGAAGGCATGGCAGGCTTTTTATACTGAAAGGTCTGCCCAAGATGGCCAGAAAGAGTGTAAAAGCTTTGGGCAGGGAGTTCAAAGAGGAGGGGGAGGGCGCACCTTCCCCATCCATCACAGGATCATGCTGTCCTCACCACCCTCATATCCTCCCCCCAACCCCAAAGACATGAAGCGTTCACCTGGAAGGAGAGCTTGAGAAAAGTGGCTTTGGCAGGTGCATGGCTGAAGTGTAAGTGGGCTGCTGCCTCCTGGAGAAGATCCTTTGTGGGAAGAGCGACTACGGTGACTGTGAGCCTCTGGCAAATGCCTGCTGCTTGCTAGACTCAGGTGTGGGCTAGCTAAATGCCGAGAACCTTTTGGCCCTGACAGCATGTGACTCTTGAACAGGTGCACAGGCACTGGCTGGAGCCTCTGTGACACCCATACTCTGGGTATTCACAGACAGCACTGAAATCCTGCAGCCTTTTGCTGCTGTCGCTGCTGCCTGGGGCTCCCTCTAGTTGCCAAACCTGTTTCTCACTTTCTGCTAGGAAGCCTTTCCAAATGGTGCTGTTAAGCTCAGGTGCCTCCATTCTGGCATTGAAAAATGAGCACTGACTTTGGAGTCAGACAGCTCTATTTGACTCTGTCTGTTCCTAGCTGGGTTACCAGCAAGTTACCTCCTCACTTTTGAAATAAAGAATATGTCTGCTTCACCTGGGATTGTGAGGATTAAGGAAAATAACATATGCATATGAAATGTTTCCACCGATACCGTTCAACCACTTTCAAGTTCCAGAAACACTCTAGTCCTTAGGTCAGCTGTGATTAAATTCATTCATTAATTCAAGACATATTTATCAAATGCCTACTATGTACCGCAGTGCCTGGCAGGTGTGCCTGACAGTAGGTGTGTAATGTGTTCAGGGCCTGTACTCCATGAGCGTGGGGATCTCCTTTATTTGGCAAATATGGTTGTGGGGGAGAGGTTGGGGGAAGGGTCAGGAGCTTACATGGCAGATTCGGTAAGCTTTTAGCACAATAATTTTAATTGCAAAAATAAACAGTTTTGTCAACTACTTGAGAGTAGCGTCTGCTTTACAAAAATTAACAACAAAAAAGAAAAAGAAACCCCAAAGCAAAACGTTGCATCCAATGGCTGCTGGAAACGACACTGCTGTACAAAGCCCCGCGCGAGACCGGCTCGGCGCTGCCCCAGCCTATCTCTGGGGGGGGTATAGAGAGGAGGGCGTGGGGCGTGCGCCAGGTACAAAAGACTGTCTCGAGTCTCAAGGAAGTGCCTACTCAGCGGATAGCCTGAGGGAACTTTCCCCCAAAGCGCTGTGAACTAGGGAGACAGAACCCGGACGGCGGGAGCTGTCCACAGAGCTGGTGCTGAACAGGGCGTGTGCGGCGGGCACTTCAGCGGAACTGGAGGAGGGACGGAGGCCGGCCCCCGGGCGTGCGAGGACAGTTGGAAGAAAAGCGAGGAGGGGAACGGGCCGGATCTTCTTGTGCGCGCCGAGCGGCGGCGCCCCAACCCACAAAGCCATCTCTTGCTCACACGGCGGCGAAGGAGAGGCCCAGCGAGTAAAAGCCGAGGCCCTTGAGCCGCTCCTCGGCGCGCGCCTTCTGCTTGAGGTGCACCTTGCTGTGCCGTTTCTTCTCATCGCTGCGCGCGAAGCGGCGGCCGCACACGTCGCAGGCAAACGGCTTCTCGCCGGTGTGGGTGCGCACGTGCGTGGTGAGGTGGTCGCTGCGGCTGAAGTTGCGGAGGCAGATGCGGCACTGGAAAGGCTTGTGGCCCGTGTGGATGCGCAGGTGGCGGTTAAGCTCGTCGGAGCGCGCAAAGCTCCGCACACAGCTCTCCACCGGACAAGCGAAGGCCTTGGCGTGCGGCCGCGGGCAGAAGCAGCGCGCGCTACACTTGCCACCCCGGCGCCCCTTGCGCCGGGCCTTGGTTGGAGGGAACGGGGCGGGCGGCTGTGGCACGGGTGGCGCAGCCACGCCATTGCTTCCAGGGATGTCCGCCACTAAAGGTTTCGGGAAGTCCGCCGCGGCGGCGCCGCGAAGGCCCAGCGGGGAAAGCTGAGGCTGCGTACCGGCCAGAAACTCTCCGCCGTCGCCGCTACTCCCTCCCTCCCCACTAGGAGGGGTCAGGAGCCCTGGGAGGCCTTCGGCCACCTCCCCTAAGTCACCAGGGGCCAGCGGGAAAGCATCGTAGGCCCCGGTGGGATAGAGTCTGTTGGCTGAGCCGGCTGGCAGCTCGGCAGGGCAGCTGATGGACAGTAGGTCCTCAATCTTGGTCCCTATTGCAGGGAAACGAGCCTCGGGGGCCGCCTGGTAGCCTCCCTGTGACCCACAGTTCCCTGGGGCCCCAACAGAAAGCAGCTCCCAGGGCGCGTAGGGACCCTTGAAGGCCGAGGCAGCGTCCAGCGCTGGAGAGGCCGGGGGCGCCCGAAGACCCGGCTTGACGTCGGGTGGGGAGAGCTGAGGCTCATACAGGCACTGCGAGGGGGCGCCTGTGGAAGGTGAGGCTTCCCAGAACGCCTCTGGGAAGGCGGCAGCGGCCAGATCCGGGGAGTAAAGGTCCGGGGGACCTGGCAGCAAGGCGTCGGGGCCCGGGGGAAAAGGAGCATCCAGCGGGGACCGGGATGCTGCCGCCTCAGGGCCAGGGAAGGGTGCCAAGCCTAAGATGCCCGACATGAGATTGAAGAGTGCCTCCGGGTCGTGCGGGTGTTCGGGCACCGCCTGAATGAAGAAGCTACCGCTATAGCTGAGGCTGGGAGGGGGTGTGGGTGCAGGACCCTCCAGGAAGCAGGAGTCGGCTAAGTCTCCCCCGGCGCCGCAGCTGCTCAAAGCCCAGCTCAAGAAGTCGCCTGCTGAGGAGGGAAGCAGGAATCAGCTCTCGGCACATCAAAGCGTGTGCCTCTGAGTCCGCAGCCCCTACCCACGAAGCCCTTGGTGCACACGGACACATACAAAGTGCCTTTTGCACATTGTGATCCAGCAGCGGCCGGCATACGTCCCAAGAAGCACACACAAATATGCACACGCAGAACACACGTGCACAGGCAAAAGACGCCTCTATACACTCACAGGTTCCTGTGGAGGCGCTGGCGGCCCGGTGGGGGTGGGAATGGGGTGCGCACCCCAGGACCCCCGCGCCTCCCATCGCCCCTATACCCATAGCTTCAGCGTCCCAGGCCCTGCCAGTTCTCAGGCATCCTGCGCCCCCGCGCTGTGCCGCCGTCTGAGCACCTCTGGCCGCACTCCTTACCTCCGGGGTAGCCAGCAGCCGCGGAAGCGTCCCTGGCGGGCAGCCGGGGCAGTTCAGCGTTAGGTTCGGCGCAACAGCCCTCCGTGGACTTGACGAAGAGCGCGTCGGGGCCGGAAAACTCGCTAAGGTGGAGCATGGCTCGGCGGCGATTGTGGGGCGCCCGGGGCCTCGCCCGCTGGGCTTGGGGGCGCGCGGGTGGCAGGGAGGCCGGCGGTCGAGGCGCCTCACGGCGCGCAGACCCAGGCGCTCGGGCTCCTGGCTCCGGGGGCTCACCACTGGGAAGGGAGTTGGGGGGCCGCGGCGTCCTTGCTCGCCCGCACCGGCCTCGGGCGGCGGCTCCTCGCCTCTCCAAAGCGCAGCCGGGCTCCCCCAACCTACAGCCCCCCCACTTATATAGCTGCGGCGGCGCTGGCTCCGGGCTTCCGACTCCCCGGGCCACTGCCATTTCGGGAGGCCCCGGCCCGGCCGCCGTGACGTAAATGCCCAAACATGGACACAGGATGTGTGCCGGGGACTCCCGAAAAGGAAAGCTCGAACTGTGACGTCGCTGCCGCCGCCACCACCGCCGCCGCCGCCGGCCCCGCGCCGCTACGTGCGCGCGCGCGCTCCCGGAGCGTGGAGCCGCGTGCGCGCCGGGGTCGCGGGTGCGCTGGTCTGGGGGCCTGCGGCGCGTGGGGCCAGGCGCTCAGTGGCTGCGCTTCCTGCCTGGAGGCAGAGGCCGAAAGGCTGCGGGGTGGGACCGTGTGGGCTTTGGAATTCCACAGTTTGGGGTTCGAATCCGCCCTCTGCTACTAACTAGCGTGTCATTTAATTCCCCCTGAGGTCAATTTCCTCTCCTGTGAATTTGCTATGGAGAGAAAATGAGTTCGAGCTCGTAAACGTCCAGGCACACTCAATAAACCATAGAGATTATTGCCGTTCATTCATTTCTTTTGCTTAGGCCTGTTTTTCCATTTTCTTAAGGTTTTTTTTTTTTGTTTGCTCTTTTGTTTTTTAAGTTTGTGCTAGGAAAAATAGCCTATTTAAATTAAAAAGAACCGTAATACTTGGTAATACGGGGGGGGGGAAGTCACTTAGTACAAAAGTTGTACTAATTATTAATAATTCTAAGTGGAAAAGTGAAAGTTCCTCTCTTCCCCACCCACCTTCATTCCTATCTCTGGAGGTAGCCTCATTTAAGTTTTTTGGGTATTCTCTCAGAAAATTGTTATGCATATGCAAGCATACGCACTGTTCGGCAATATGCTTTTTTTCCCACTTAAAATGGCTGACAGATTGTGCCAAGTGCAAACATAACAATCTGGTAATTCTTTTGTAAGGCTGTATAGTACTCCATTGTAAGGACTAACCATGAGTTAGTGAATTTGTCCCCATTTATGAGCATATAGGTAACTTCCAAACCTTTGCTTTTACCAACGTTATTGGAGTCAACATAACTATATAATGTTATATATAGTTATATATATATAACACTATATATATAAATGTGAACATATCTGTGGGGTAAATTCAAATGAGTGTAATTCTGTGCCAAAGGATATGTACAATTTTGATAGACAACTAGAAAATTCTCCTCCAGAGAAGGAGGGCCAATTCCTGCTCCTTCCTTCCTCACCCACAGGGGATGAGATGCTTTTGTAGACCTTTTTTTCTGCCTTCATATAAATGACTTTTACTCTAGAGATGTTGTTCCTAGCAACACAGAGAATCCACAGGAAATATTTCCCTGGAAGCAATACTTGGAATAACTGGGCTTCTTCTGAGATTTAAAAAAAATCCCTAACCTGAAGGAGGCTGCGAATCTTGGTTGCAGAAGCATCAGAGCCAACTCTAGCAAAGAAGCTGTCCTACTCTCTGGGTCTCATCTCTCTTGTGCTGTGGTTTTCCCTCTGTCTCATTTTCTTATCCTCGTTTTAAAAAGTTCATTTTATTTTGTGTTATAGCTTACTTAACTCCTTTCTGGAACCAAATTAAAAAAATACATGGGAGGATTACATAAATACATGGAAAATAAAAGCACGTTTTTCTTTATAAAGAGCATCAATTCCTGGTACTCCAGGTGCTGGAAGGTGAGGAGGACAGGTCTGGGTTCCCCCTTCATTCTCCACTTTCCTTGAAATGGAAATAAAGCCCCTTGGGGGGTGGGGGAACTACAACTGTGTGTCTCTCAGCCTCCCTTCCATTCCATACTCTCCTTTTCAAGAGAGAGTGCTCAAGAATGCCCAAACCCCACCACATACGTTCTCAGTCCTTTCACCCTATGTCCATTATCCAAACATCCATTCATTCAATTTCTCAACGTTCACTCGTTCAGTATTCATTCCTTACGTGTCTGTTATGGACCAGGAGGTAGATTTTGGTTTCTCTTCTGCTGGGACCCTGAGCCCCATCTCCATCCCTAGCTGCCCACTCCGCAGCCCACAATGACCTTTCAATTGTGTTCACTGAATATGTCCCTTCATACAATCACCTGCAAAACATGCTGACACACTTGTATGCATCTTCTCCTTAAATCCACAAATCATACAAAGGTTTTCACAGGGTCATGTGCTTGCAGCATGACCACAGATATGGTTCTATGTTGGCAGCACATATGTGTGCATGTAGGAAATGCAGAAACATAGCACATGTCTATAAAGATTAGACACACTGAACACTATTTCCCTTATATCCTATTTCAGACCCAGGGTTTGATTGCAATCCAAATGCATTGCCAAGGCCAGGTGAGCCCACACCAGACACGCAGGGCACACATGTCTCAAATCCACGCTGGCATCTTGCTGCCTAAGAGGGAGGGGGAGGGGAGGAGTTTGGCTGGGCTGGTGTCCAGGGCTCCCCAGGTCGCCCCGTCGGGCCAGATTGGTCAGCCCCAGGTTGTCCATCCCTTCTGCTGTTCTGCCCTCTGCCACAGCATTCCTCCTCCTTCTTAGTCACAGATAATTCCCCTACTCCTCTGGTGAGCTGCCAGGTCAGTGCTGCTATCTGCCAAGGGCCGTTGGGCTAGGTCTGTGTTAGGACAAGTGTCCAAGTTATCCTAACTTTCTCTCTTTAAAAAAAATTTTTTATTTTATTTTTTAGATTTTAGAGACAATGTGCCTAACTCTCTCTTGCTAGAGGCTAGGCCTGGGGGCAGGGCTAGGGAGCGGTAGGAATGATTAGGAGAGGGGATAGGGAAGACAGCTTGTGCTTGGGGTGTAGGCTGACCCACATGCCCATTTTTGTGCCATTCACCCGCGGTGGACAGATACACACACAAACAAAGGACGGTTTCCATTGGAGGGCAATTTGCATCCAGGACCAGGAGGGAATAAAAGGGGAGCTGAACATTTTGTAGCCTTTTCCAGCTTAGCCCATCACCCTATTTTAACAGCTTATAAAGAGATTCTGGGCCCAGATAGAATAAAGGTCTTTGAGAGAGGATGGAAAAGGAAGGAGCTTAGATCTATGAGCTCCGTTTTAATCACACTTCAAATACAAAGACACGAATTTACACAGGGGGAAAAAGGGAAGTCACATACAGTGCAAACTTTATAAACATATAATTTAATCATCACAAAAGTTCTATGGAGTAAGGAATTGGAGACCCAGTTCACAGTTGAGGAAACAGACTCAAAAACTTTAAATGACTTGCCCAAGGCCACACTTCTGTTGAGTGACGGGGCTGAGAGTACAGCCCAGGCTAGGCTACTCTATAATTTAGGAAAAGATAATTCATTTTAGAAAAGAACTCATTCTAAGATGGCTTTAGATGGAGAATCTTCTAGCTTTTCAAAGTTAGGATCCTCAAGCTTTTCAAATAGGATGTGATGTGCAAACCCGATCTGGCTGGTGTCCATTCCTGCAAGAATTCCCTGGAGTGATGGCCCTGGCTAGGAACACAGTGGGTCACATCAGACTTGTGCTGAGTAGGTGCACATACAGAGTTCTTAGGACCTGTTGTGGAAGTTGTCGGTGTGCGTGTGTGTGTGCGTGTGTGTGTGTTTGGCCTTGGGGAGAGTGAAAGGGCATTTTTTATATCCATGGGGAAAGGTGTGGGAAAGAGAATTTTACTTTCTAGACAAGCACTCAACAAACACTTGCTGAATGAATTAATGAATGAACAAATTCATTCATCAAATGTTCATTGAGCACAGCCCTGTGCCAGGCTCTGGGCCGGCCCTTCAGATGCTGATGCTGCAGCTCATGAGACTGAAGCACTGGATCTGGAGAGGGTGCGGGGAGGAGGTGAGGGAGGGGGAAGGCAGCATCCCTGCTCTCTCTTCTGGGGAGGGCCCAGCCCCTGTCATAGTTCTGCTAATGCTACTGCTCCCTCCTCCACACCCTACCTTGATCTTTCTGCTCTAAATATCATTGTGTTCAAATAATAGTGTATATATTTTAAAAGACTCCAAGAAGACAGCTGCCTGGGAGTATTAATCATGAAGAGGCCAGCGCTCGGTCTCCATGGCGACTCTCAACAGAGAGAGCTGAGGAGCTGTTCCATGTCCCACTTCCTGGGGCCATGGAGATGCAGGGACACTGCATCTCTCACCCTTTTCTTTCTTTTCTGCTTCTGCCTTCTCCCCTTTTCCTCTCTTCTCATCTTCTCTCCTACCATCCCCATCCACTCCCTCTTTTTTTCCCTCTTCCTAAATGATATATTCAAAAACAGGGGCGAAGGCAGTGTTGGGGCATCAAACTAACAAGGAACGAGGCCAACAGGAGGCAGCAGAGATGAAGTCTGCATCCAGCTGCAGCCTCTGCAGTGTCCAGGCCCCTTCCCCAGACCCCTGCAGTGTCCCCAGGCTTCCATGACCACTGGGGCAGAAGGAGTCTGATCATCTGCCCCCAAGGCAAGAGACTCACTGTCAGGGTCCTTCTCTGTTTCTTCCCTCTTTCCTGCTTATGGCCAGTCATTGGATTATGGCTTGGGTCATTATTATGAGTATGATTATTACTTGTTGTTGTTTTTGTTTGGTTTTGTTTTGAGACAGAGTCTCACTCTGTTGCCCTGGCTAGAGTGCAGTGGGTGTCATCATAGCTCACTGCAACCTCAAACTCCTGGGCTCAAGTGATCCTCCTGCCTCAGTCTCCCGAATAGCTGGGACTACAGGAGCATACCACCATGGCCAGCTACTTTTTTTTTTTTTCTGTTTTTAGTAGAGATGGGATCTGGATCTTGCTCAGGCTGGTCTTGAATTCCTGAGCTCAAGGGATCCTCTCATTTCAGCCTCCCAGAGTGCTAGGATTACAGGTGTAAACCACCACACCGGCTAGATTATTACCTTTAATGGCCACAAAAATTAACAGGCTCATTGGAAAAAAGACAAGCATGTTAAAAATTATAATGCAAAAAATCAGAATACTGCTGGGCACAGTGGCTTGTGCCTATAGTCCCAGCAAATTGGGAGGCTGAGGCAGGAGGATCACTTGAGGTCAAGAGTTAGAGACCAGCCTTGGCAACATAGTGAGACCCCCCTGTTGCTAAAAAATAAAAATAAATTTAAAAATGAGAATGCCTTTCAAAATGCTGTATCCAGATATATACATTTAAATGGTTTCAGGTTGATTCCTACAGATTGTTTTTCATGTATATTCACTCAATTCATTTATTTAACAGTCACATTGTCGTTATCATTATTATTTACACCAGTGGTGTCATACTGTACACACTCTTGTAACTAACTTAACACTCTACCTCGAGTGGTTTTATTTTTTCCATAATGATATGGGCTGATCTATAGTGTTTTAACTTGACAGCCTTCTGTTTTTCACTATTATAAAGAATCTGGCTATATATAGCCTTTTATGTATACTTGGTGTCGATTATACGGATAATAATATTACTGTTTGCTAGCTAACATTTATGTACTGCTTGCTATGAGCACTACTTGCCAGGTATTGAGAACTTTACATATACTCATCATTTAATCCTCACAACAACCCGATGACTATTATTATAATCTTTGTTTTACAGATAGGGAAACTGAGGTATAGAATGTTAAGAAATTTGCCCAAGCTTACAAGGTTAGTAAGTGATGGTGCAAGGATTTGAGTCTATAGTGTAGTCATAGGCTAGATTACAAAAAATAAAATTTCTAGGTCAAAGATATAAACATTTATAATTATATAATTATATATATATATATATATATATATATATATATAGTCAAACCTTCCTCTAAAAAGATTGTTCCAATTTCTGGGCCAACTAGCAGCATAGGAGAGCCAAATGACAAGCAGAGAGAAGTATCCCAATGATATTTTAATTTGCATAGTAAAAATTATCAGTAAGGATGAGAATATTTTCACAGGGCTTTAGTATTTCCTTTTCCATGAGATAAAGGCCTAACGCTTCACCTGAAGGCATTTGAGTGGGAGCCTTCCTCATGCTCCTCACACCCCTGCATGTGCACTGAAGGTGGGGCTGCTCTGGCATGGACTGGGAGGAGGGCTGGATGGAGATTTGGGTGTGGGGGCTTCCGCACCCTCCTTACTTTTGTCCTTTCTATTTTAGATCATGGGGGGAGGTAGAGGAGAGGAGAACAAAGTGGCTACAAGGCACTAGGAAAAGCTTCTTAGTGTCTTCCAAGGTAGTTTCTAAGCTGTTCTTTCATGGGAAAGCGGGACATTATTCTTTCTCTTGTCTTTCATTCTACATCCTTCCTTGGGCAGGGTCAACATTGGGCAGAGCTGTGAGGTAGATGACCACAGAACAGGTGTGACGTGGATGGGTTCTAGGAGGGTCACAGGCGGGAGGAGGGACAGAGTGACTTCATGCTGCTCCCACTCTGTGATTTGGAATCAGCCTCCCACCACCCCTTTGGGTCTGTGCCTGATTCTCCCTTCATGGGCAATAAGGCACTTAGATCTTGATAAATGTTTTTATTTGATTAGATAATGGTGTTCAGAGAGTTGATTTTCAATTCTTGTGCTGAGAATGTGAAAGGAGGCTGAGAGGGCTATAGCTCTAGAACAGAACTGGACTCAGAAATAAGCCTGCAAAACCTGCCTGGCATGTCTTTGCCCCTGGGCTCCTCCTGCTTCCTCTCACCTGAGATCATCTCACTGTCTTTTCACCTTCCTTCCTCCCCTATTTTGCTATCATTTTCTTTAAACCTCTTTGAAGAAGATTGGTCATTATACTGAGATCTGACAACATGACTCCAAAATATCCAGGCAATTAATCCACAGATAGGTCCATTGAGCCATAGCCTGGGTCCTCTGTGTGTCCCTGAATCCTGTCTACCACCATCAGGCTGAGCTTCTGGTTGCAGGTGGCAAGTGACAGAAATATAACCTGAATTAGGTTAGCACCCCCCCTCCCCAAATGTATCAGCCTGTGAGTCCAAGGGAGTATCAAACAACAAACCTACAAGAGGGTCAGGGACACAACTGAGTGTCTGTTAGGAGCTGGTAGAACCAGACTAAGAGTTTTCAGAATTCTCTCAGCTTCTCCTCTTTTCTCCCACTGTTGACTGAAAACCTGGCCATTAGCAGATTCTATGCATCAACTGCTGTGATAAATGGATTCTTATTCTCAGTTCCAGGCAGGGAATCCCAGGAAAGACCTCTGCTCTTCTCCCTAGGAGAATTATCTGGCTATTGGGCAGGGTAATATATGGTTGACAATGCCAGTAGGGGCTTGTGTTTGTGTTTTGAGGGCCATTCTCAGAGAAGAGGAAATCACTGTGAGCCGGGGAGCCTCCCACAGAGCCTCAGCCTCTGTCCGTGAGGGCAGGAGCTGGGCAGCAATGAACGCTAGCAGGTTCTTATAACTAGGGGCAGAGATGGATAGTTCCCTCTGCTTAACAATGCTCCTGGAGCAAGTCGCCTACTCCATCTGTCTGCCAGCTCCAAGGAACACTGCTCAAAATAAAAATCCCTAATTAGCAATTCCTTCAATCCAGAGCAAAACAATTTATTTGTTTCCTAGAATAATCTGGAGCCACATTTGGCTTGGCAACCAGTGGGTCCCACACATTCATGCGGTGTATCATGTGAAGGCTCCAGAAGGAAGCTTTATTCAGTCAGAGCACGAGGGGGAGGGCCCTGGAGGTCACCTCTCCAGGGAGCAGCAAATTGGGGCCCAGAACAGAACTGGTTTTATTACTGATGTGCAGCGGGTTTCTGGTACAGGGTAGGTGGGGAATGGAAGGAACTTCAACAGAACATCTAAACGTTTGTTCCCACAAGGGCCTAACCAGTGACCCTTCCACTTGGTAGGGACACATGGCCTGTAAGAGACATAGAGAATCCATCAGTGGGGTAAAGACCTCATGCCCGGGAGTCAGGGGAACAATTCCAACCCAGCTCTGCCGTTAGCTTGTTCTGTGGCCTTGAACAAATTACTAATCCTTTCTGTGCTTGCATTTTCTCACCTGTGAAATGGGGGTATATTATCTGCTTTACCTATAGCCTCCGGATTAAGAGTCAGAATTAATAAAGTATGTGGTTGAAGCACAAGTACTTGCTACAACAAAGAAAGATGAAGTGAGAAACAATATATCCAGTTAAGAAATAGTGAATAACTCGCCTTACACTAAATGCCTGCACTTTGTTTTCTGGGTGTCTCCTCATATGGGGGTGGGATTGGTCACTGTGCCCTGAGTTTCATGCCTAGCTGGATTCTTTCAATCCTTGCTTTCATTCACTCATTTATTCATTCATCTAAATATTTATTGAGGACTTAATGGGTCAGCCAGTTCTACAACTTCTTACAGAAAGGTGTGATGCATATGAGGGTGGGGGAAGGGCAGGGTGGTTTGAGATCATAGGATGAGGCAGGAGGTAGTTACCTAGTCAAGATATTCAGGGAAGGCTTGCCCAAGGGGGTAGCATTCAAATTGAGACCGGAAGGTTGAGTAAAAGTTAGCCAAGAAAAGGGGAAAGGTTGAGTGGGGAGAATGTTTTGGGCAAAGGGGACAGTATGTGCAAAGGTCAGAAGGTGAGAGAAAAAGGACAAGGGAGGAGAAAAGGATTCAGGGAACTGGGGAAAGCCTGTGAGGGCTGGAGGTGAAGGAGTGAAAGAGGCTGGAAAGGGGAAGTAGAGTCAGGCTGGAGAGATAGGCAAGCTCAGGGTCATGGAGGACTTTTTTAGCAGGTTTGGGCATTTGGAGTTTGTCCCTAGGGCAATAAGATGCCATTGAAGAGGTTTAAGCTTTGTAGGAGAGGTGATTCTTATCTTAGAAAGACCAGTCTGACTCCATCATGAAAGGTAACCTGGAGAGGAGATCAGTTAGGAGGCTGCTTCAGCAATTCAGGCGAAAGAGGCCCTGAAGCCTGAACCGCGTGGTGGCCGTGGGAAGGGAGACGGTTTCAGAGTCAGCAGCGATTTAGGAGATATTCTGCAATGGATGTGTGTGGGTGAAGAGTCACACATGTAGCAGAAGGAAGAGGAAGAGGAAGGGTTCTGGTTTTGACATCAGGGTACTCATTTATTTAGACCAAGGGTGCACACCACCACGCTCAGCTAATTTTTCTATTTTTTGGAACGATGGGGTCTCACTGTGTTGCTCAGGCTGGTCTGAAATTCCTGGCCTCAAGCAATCCTCCCTCCTGGGCTTCCCAAAGTGCTAGGGCTACAGGTGTGAGGCACCGTGCTGGGCCAACAGAAGGTTTTATACTCCCCTGCTTGTAGTGTGTAGTCTCCTCGGTGCTATTCTTATTATATCCACTAATTCTGCTAGCCAGCACAAAATCAAATCATGAAAAACAAGGTATTAATGATAAAGATGGAGAAGTGTTTCAGGAAAATCTCGGGACTGTTTAGAAAAACCTCCCTCTGAACTGAGATGGTGCTAAGAAACCAAAGAATGACTCAGACAAACCTAGGTCAGGGAGTCAAATGAGTTTATTGGAGGTTATTCACACAGGCCGCTCACTCCTGGGTGGCACAGGACTTCTCTGGGGAGTAAAATGGGCTGCCTGCCTATTGTAGCACCTTAAATTTCTTTTTGGTGAGTGACGTGGAGTCTTTCCTGAAGTCCTGGTGTGTACTCAGGCTAAACATATTAAGTATGTGCAATATATCCACCATGTGTCTTTATGCAACCACGTTATATTACTGATATTATAACTTTCCTCTGGGTGGGAATTTTAATAATAAAATGAGCTAAAGGGTACTATAAGAGGGTAAAAGTGGTCACAAAAGTCTCAATCTGTTCAGAGGACTTTACAGGTTGCCCTCTGGGCCTTGAGGGTTTTCTTTGGTATTTTCTGTGTTTATTTTAAGCCATTGCTTTTCTATTAGCCCTTAAGTGTCAACTTTGTCTGGTGGGGAGGCTCTTTCTTTTCCCTCAAGAAGGGGAGATGAAGATAAAGCAAAAACAGTTTGAAAAGATGGAAGTTGATGTCATCAACTGGGCAGAAGACAGACATGGATACTTTTGACCGATTTGCTTAATCTCTGTCTCTCCTTGCTTCTAAGGGCCTCTAGCTACTGCAGAGGCTGGAGAGCGGTAAGCTATCGTTCTCAGACTCCTTTATAGCTAGATTTTTCAGTGCAAATTTGGTAATACCAAGCAGATGCCTTGTGTGAGATTTGGAAATTGGGTGTGGGGCACAGTCATCTTCCTGTCTCCTTTGGTGGTTTTTCTGCTGTCAAGCCATGTGCGAGGTTTTCCCAAAACAGGGCTCCGGTGTCCACTCCCTGGCTTCTTAGGTGTTGAAAGGTGGTCGTGTTGGCCAGCAGACTTCCTATCCCTGTATTAGATCCACTATGGTGTGTTTTTGAACTTGATAATTTTACATTCTGAGATTCACTCCAGCCCTTCCAAAGATTTTGTAAGTATTTGCTATTCTCTAATAAACCTTTTCCTCTTTAAAATACATAAAGTAGTTTCTATTTCCCAGTTTCAGTTATCTTATTGCTGCCATAACAAACCACCCAGAACGTAGTGGCTTAAAACAGTAACTATCATTTATTTTGGGCAGGGCTTGGCAGGGAAGGCTCATCTTTGTTCTACCCCACATAAATTGGAGGAGCTCTGCTGTAGACTAGAGGATCTACTTACAAAAGGACTCACTCGTGCAGTGGGCCGACTAGTCCTGGCTGTCAGCTGGGTTCCCTGGTTCCTGTCCACGTGGGCCTTTCCATGTGGCCTGGCTTCCTCATAGCATAGTGACTGGGTTCCAAGGGCTAGCTTTGAGAGAGAGAGAGAGAGAGAAGAGAGAAGAGAGAAGAGAGAATGAATCACCTTTATTACTTAGCTTCAAAAGTCCCATAGCATCACTTCTGCCATACTCTATTAGTCAAATCAGTTATAAAGACCCGCTCAGGTTGTTCAAGGGGAAGGGGACTTAGACTCCACCTCTTGATGGGGGAGTGGCAAAGTTCTGGAAGAGCATGCGGGACAGAAATATTGTGGCCATTTTTAGGAAGTATAATCTGCCATATGCCTACTCTGACTCATGACTGATGTAGTTAATAACAAGGATTTTTTAAAAACCAGCAATATACAAATAAAAAGTTGAACTAAAACTAAATACAATGGAAAGTATTTGATCTGTAAATATCTAAATAAGCAACATTTCAAGGAATATATATATATATATAAGCAAAGGCAGAATTTTAAAATGTTAATTTTTTAAAATAAAAAGGCTAAAATACAGAGGCAAATAGTTTTAAAAAGAATAAAGTTTAATACACAGGATAGGAAGGTAAGAGAAAGTAATAGAAAGAAGATGGAACTGGAAGCTTGAAAATTAGGAAGAAAAGCAATGAAATAAAGATATGGAAGAATGGTCAAAACAACCTTCATTGAGACAACAAAATATATTCAAATAGCACTGAGACAGAAGCCTATTAAATCAAATACATCTTTGCTAAAATAAGGAAAAAAGTGGCCAGAGGCCAGTTAGAAACCAGTTCTGGCCCTAGTCAGGAGGGGTCCCTCTTCAAAGGCCCTGTGTGACAGGATTGCCTTCAGGGCTGCTGCTGATAACCCTGCCACACCTGGCTTTGGTCTCTGGGATGTGCCCCCCTCTCTCTCCCTCTTTCTCTCCCCTTACTGTCCCTTTCTTTTTCTTTAACCATTTCTTCTCCATGCTAGTTTCAGACTTCTGCAGATTTCTGTCTAAGCAAAGCTCCCTGGACTTTGCTGCCTATATCCATGGTCTTTCCTGGTCCTGTGGCCATCACACCTGCACCTTCATCCTGGTCTCGGGGAGGAGAGGACAGAGCCCCGTTGAGCTACTTCTTGTGGAGGCCATTTTGCCACCTTGCAGGAGGAGGTAGGAGGTGGTCTGGGAATTGGTGTGGGCAGGTCGTCATGAGGACCCAGTGTATCTTCACAGATGCATCCTGTAAGTACACGGATTCCTTAATTCCTTTTGTCCAATCTGCCATGGCCCCTGTGGTTGCTTTGTTTTCATGACAGCGAGTAAGAGGAGAATCAGTCAGCACGCCAAGCACACGCTGTCTGTTTCCAAGTGGGAGAGTCTGAGCTGATTCACATTCCTGGACTGTGCTTTTGTGCTGTCTCCTTTAGCCCTTTTGCCCCTCTGTTTTCACTGCGTTGCTATTATTTCCGCCACTAAGGACTTGTTGTTGAGGTCAAAAACCCCACACCACCGTGGAAGACCCAGATTTCCTCCAGGGCTCTTTGGGAAACACGCGTGAGCAGAGTTCACCCAGCTGCTGGGCACCAGCAGCAAACCCTCCAAAGCAGCAGGAGCCGGGCGGGTGGTGGAGGGTGAGAGGTGAGTGAGGCAGGCTTCAATTACGTTGCTAGGTTCTGAGTTGCTAGGTTCTAAGTTTCCTGAAAGGCTGTGCAGGCTCACCCTGGAAACAGTCGCTTTCCTGGCAGCTCCATATATAGGCTGTCCGCTGCCGGCACCTATGCCTCGGAGCTCCTGGGCTGCCTGGCGGTCCTGCTGCCTTCAAGAACCTTGTCTCTGGTTTTCAGAGGCTGAGACTTTCTCCAGAGCAGCAGGAGTGACAAGACTCTTCTTTGGGATGTTAGCTTTGTGGGAGGGATTGGAGAAGACATGAAGTGGGGGTGGGAAGAAGAGGGATTGATGCCTGTGATTGAAAATATTTCGTCTCTTTCCTTATTTTAGAAAATTAAAGAATGATGGGAGCGGTGGGGTCCAAACTGATTGATTGATGAGGGATGGGGTCCCTGGAGCACCCCTGCTTTCCTACAGGTGCCCTCATGACCAAGGGCACCTGCTTCTTGATGGCTGGCATCCCAGGATGGGGCTGGGCCTGGGGCTGGAGCCATGCTCTGTCTCTGATGCAGAACCAAGATGCATAATGGATCCATAGAGAGACTGAGCCCTAATCCATGGGCCTCTGTAGTCCACGTTTTGATCAACTGAATGAATTGGCCCTAGATGAAAATGGAGTCAGTTTTTGAAAAAATCAGTGGGGACAGAGAGATGGAGTTGCTCAGATCAATTGCCTAGAGAATAGTCCTAGCTAATGTTAATGAGTGATAACTCTGTGCTAGCACTTTATATTTGTCAACTCATTTCCTGCTCACCGCAGCTCTACATGGTAGGTGATTCTATTGTCCACATTTTACAGATGAGGAATCTGAGGAATAGAGAGTTTAAGTTTTGATCCAGGACTAAGGAGTTAGAAAGTGGGAGATCTGGGACATAAACTCAAGACATTGGGTCCAGACCCAGGTCCCTAACCACTTCACTCCACTGCCGGTACCTTCCTCACTGCCGTCCTATCAGCCTGCCCACCCAGCCTCTGCTTTGGCTGTCCAGGCAGGGAGCCTCCTAGCCCACCATAGACCTGGCCACCAGAGATGAGCTCCCCAGGTGGTGGGTCCAGGGCTGTCACAGCCCTCTGTATGTCCCTCAAGAGCACCTGACCCAGCATCCGTGCCCGACCCTGCTAACACATCCATCACATCAGCCTCATCCTTAGGGACTCTTGGGCCTTCTGGAGAGTCCAGGAGCACGATGCAGATTTAGATGCTGCCTTCCTCATGCCCCCTGTCCTCGCTTTTTCTCACCCACCCTTCCTAAGTCTTCAAGTCTCTTTTCTCCAAGCCCCTGTTCACTGCCTTCTCCAACGAGGATCTTCCTGGATTTTCTTCCGGATCCCAGCTCAAGGTGACTCACATTCTCAAACAGACAACTCCTTCCCCTTGTCACTGTGCTCTCATCATCTTTTTTGTCATTGTTGGTAAGCCTTAGTTAAATTCTATATTTTTATATAAAATAGAATTTGTATAGACACTTATCGCCCCTACTAGACTCTGAACTTTTTTTTTTTTTGAGACAGAGTCTCACTCTGTTGCCCGGGCTAGAGTGCCATAGCGTCAGCCTCGCTCACAGCAACCTCACACTCCTGGGCTCAAGAGATCCTTCTGCCTCAGCCTCCCGAGTAGCTGGGACTATAGGCATGTTTCATCATCCCAGGCTAATTTTTTTTCTATATATTTTTAGTTGGCCAATTAATTTCTTTCTATTTTTTAGTAGAGATGGGGTCTTGCTCTTGCTCAGGCTGGTCTCGAACTCCTGAGCTCAAACGATCCGCCTGCCTCGACCTCCCAGAGTGCTAGGATTATAGGTGCGTGCCACCATGCCTGGCTAATTTTTTGTAGAAATGGGGTCTCTCTCTTGCTCAGGTGGGTCTCAAACTCCTGACCTCAAGTGATCCTCTCTTCTCAGCCTCCCAGAATGCTAGGATTACAGGTGTGAGCCACCATGCCTGGCCCCTGGTATCTAAAATTTTCAAGAATAATAAAATTTATTTTATCACTTTGCTCCTACTAAGATACCATCACATTGTAATTATTTAAAATCTCATTCTTTAAAAATTTATGTATGTTTTATAACATATATATTTGAAAACTAATGCTGATAGCTAATTTTTACATAAAACAAATACTAAATTAATGAAATTTGCTCAAAATTCCTTTTTCTGCTTTATTGATGTATAACTGACAAATAAAAATTGTGTATATTTAAGGTGTACAACTTGATGTTTTGATATACATATACACTGTGAAATAATCACCACAATCAATCTAATTGACATACCCAGCACTTCACATAGTTAACATTTTCTTTTCTTTTTTCTTTCTTTTTTTTCATGGTGAGAACACTTAAGATCTTAAGATTTCATTTTAAAAAGTTTCAAGTACACAATACAATAGTATTAACTATAGGCACTATGTTGTACATTAGATCTCTAGAACTTATTCATCCTGCATAACTGAACTCTTGTATCCTTTGACCAATGCCCCCCTATTTTTCCTTCATCCCAGCCCCTGGAAACCACCATTCTACTCTCTGCTTCTATGAGTTTGATTACTTCAGATTCTGCATATAAGTAATATCACGCAGTATTTGTCTTTCTGTGCCTGGCTTATTTCACATAGCATATTGTCCTCCAGGTTCATCCATGTTGTTGCAAATGGCAGGATTTCCTTTTTTATTAAGGCTGAATTATATGTGTATCTGTGTGTGTGTGTGTGTGTGCACCCCACATTATAGACAGACTTATATCTATATATCACATTTTCTTTATCCATTCATCTGTCAACATTCAGTTGCTTCCATGTCTTGGTTATTGTGAATGACGTTGCAATGAACATGGGAGTGCAGGTATCTCTTTGAGATACTGATTTCATTTCTTTTGAATATATACCCAGGTGTGGGATTGCTGGATCATGAAGTTGTTCTATTTTTAATTTTTTGAGGAATCTCCATACTGTTTTCCATAATGACTGTACCAATTTACATTCCCATAGTATACAAGGGTTCCCTTTTCTTCACAACCTCACCAGTACTTGTTATCATCTCTTATCTTTTTGAGAATAGCCATCCTAACAGGTATGAGGTGATATTTCATTGTGGTTTTGATTTATATTTCCTTGATGACTAGTAATGTTGAACATCTTTCTTGCCTGTTTGCCATTTGTATGTCTTCTTATGAGAAATATCTGTTCGGGTTCTTTGCCCATTTTTAAATTGGGCTATTTAGTTTTTTTGCGATTGAGTTATATGAGTTCCTTATGTATTTTGGATATTAAGCCCTTTTCAGATATGCGATCTGCAAATGTTTTCCCCCATTCTGGAGGTTGCCTTTTCATTCTGTTGATTGTTTCCTTTGCTGTACAGAAGCTTTTTACTTTGATACAATCCTTATTGTCTATTTTTGCTTCTGTTGCCTGTGCTTTATGAGTCATATCCACAAAATCATGGCTCAGACTAATGTCAAGAAGCTTTTTCTCTATGTTTTCTTCTAGTAGTTTTATGGTTTCAGGTCTTATTAACACATTTAAGTTTTTTAACTATTTTGAGTTGATTTTTGTATATGGTATGAGCCAAGTATCCAACTTAATTTTTCTGTGTGTGGATATCCAGATTTCCCAGGACCATTTACTGAAGAGACTATTTTTTCCCATTGTGTTTTTGGCACCCTTGTCAAAGATCAATTGATCATAGATGCATGGATTTATTTCTGGGCTCCCTATTCTGTTCCACTGGTTTGTATATCTGTTTTTATGCCAGTATCATACTGGTTTTTTTGTTTGTTTTTTGTTTTTTTGAGACAGAGTCTCACTTTGTTGCCCGGGCTACAGTGCCATGGCATCAGCCCAGCTCACAACAGCCTCAGACTCCTGGGCTCAAGCAATCCTTCTGCATCAGCCTCCCATGTAGCTGGGACTATAGGCATGCACCACTGTTCCTGGCTAATTTTTTCTATATATTTTTAGTTGGCCAATTAATTTCTTTCTATTTTTAGTAGAGACAGAGTCTCAATCTTGCTCAGGCTGGTTTCGAACTCCTGACGTTGAGCTATCCACCCACCTCAGCCTCCCAGAGTGCTAGGATTACAGGCGTGAGCCACCGCACCTGGCCCATTATGCTTTGACTACTGTAGCTTTGTAATAGATTTTGAAATCAAGAAGTATCATGCCTCCAGCTTTGTTCTTCTTGCTCAAGATTGCTTTGGTTATTTGGGGTAAAAGAAACCTTCTTTACATTTATATATTTATTTAATAACTCATGTTCTCAGTCAATCCTAATCATTCCTGAATTGCAAGCTTCTGGGAGTTCCAGGGTCTGGGTCCATTCACCTTGCATCAATCATCACTTAGCCTCACACCATGGCAACTGTATGTGTATAAATGCTTTTGAGGACATTTAAAGGGATATTTTTACCAAAGGGGATCAGGGTGGGGAGTTGAAGAAGCTAAAGAGCTCCCTGTTATATTGCCGTTTCATGAGTTAGGAAGTGTCCACCCCAAACTTACTGAGGTTGCCTCTGGGATTGAAAGGGGTAGTGGGAGAAACTCCTAATTTCCACATCCAAAATATGATAGGATTACATAGATATTTACTTTTTTATTAAATCGAGTATTTTCTAAACATTAAAAAAAATCTTATTTAAAATATAGGTACATGGAGTTGTTAAGGACTTACTGATTCTCCTGCCCCACCCCCATCCTCCTTTATAAGTTACTTTTATTCAGTTAATTTGAATAATGCAGTAAGAACCCACAAATTCACCACTTAAAACTAGGCTCTTGGCAATAACCCACATCTATCTAATTGTATGGTCCCCCTTCCATCCCCTTCACCTTCCCTGGCCCAAGGTGACTTTTCCATGCTATATTCAAATCAGGTTTGGAGTCAGGGGACTGTCCTGTTATATCACCTTCTCATCTATCCCTGCTGTCACCAATAGGGCAGATCTGCTTTGACAGGCTTAACATTTTAAAAAAAATCCTTAAATGGCCTTACTTGGCAGAGAATAAAGCTCAGATTAAATACTGCTTCTTATAGCATGATTTTCTATGTTTAAGAGCTCAAATATAGCTGAGATATTATTCATCTTGAAGCCATCACCCACCACTTTGGAGAACTTCCTTTGTCACATTCTAGAAGTTCCTTCTTCTAGGATAGAACCACAGCAGCTGACTAAGAGATGCCCCCACCCCACACCCCCTGGCCACGTCCTCTCCATTACTGATTAGTGTTTTTCTCTCAGCTCTGCCGTGGGGCTTAATGGCTCCTGAGTGGCATTTTCCTTCTAGTCTCATAATTCAGAGGCTGCAGGGTGGAGTGACACATGCTGCTGCGATTAGTCACTCCTTCCAGCACTGAGTATGCATGTGTGTTTCTGAGCAGTTTCAGACAGTGAATAGGAGAGTCACAAGACTCACACCAAACTTGGAGAGGGGAGGAAAAGAATGATACGTGTTATGGACCCCTTAGTTCATTTTTCACCCTCACCAGGGACCGGGTCTCTTAGAACAAAAATGAATTCTGGGAGGGGATTTGAATTAGCGGGATAAAGGCCTGTTTACCCTATAGATGTTTTTCTCTGAAGAATCTGCAAGACCTAAAGTTATCTAGACTTAAAGTGCTGTGAGGAGGCTCTGTCTGCCACTGGGACAATTCAGTCTTTAAGACATTGTCCACAGGGGCTCTGTCAGAATGGACCCCAGAATCTGGAGCTGGGGGGTGGGTTGCAGGGCGTGGGGTGAGGTAGATAGGGGGAGAGGAGTAGAAAAGAGAAGAGGCAGGGAGCCAAGGGAAGAAGGGACTTGGGGCTTCCCAGCCAAGGCCGACTGGGTCTGCACTGAAGGGCTCTGTTAAGCGAAAAGTAAGGGCATGTTCTACATCACCTTCTGAGCTCTGGGTGTCATCATGGCTGGTTGCTGAAAAGATTGTTTTCTTTCTGGTCATGACATTGCAAGGCATAGGAACAAGGTAACATGAGGGAGGTCACAAGGGTTGGCCTCCTGCAGGCCAGAGCTCTCGTGGGTTGATGTGCCAAGGGACATGCATTACGGTGGGTCCTGTGGTATACGTGGGTCCCAACGGCTCCTTGCCTGAGAACTGCCCCCAAATTATAGCAGTGGGGCCCAGCACCCAGGTCTGTGCTCTTTAAATCTTTCCCAAGGCAGGTGTTTGGTTCAGGGGAGGAAACTTGGTTCAGATTGGGTCTACCAAATCCCATCTTCTGGGTGGATCTGGACTATGGAACCAGGAGACACAGGAGCTGGGAGTCCCTGGAGCAGAGTCATATCAGTGGTGATGTTCTAGAGGCAACTGTGTGGTCCTGCCCTGCTGAGGTCTTCACAGCCACCGAGGGCCAGGCATTTTGGAGGCTCAGATTCAGTGAGGTATCCAGTGTCTTCCAACAGGTTCCCTTTTCTCTTTAAACTAGTGCAAGTTGGCTTCTGTTATTTGCAACCAAGAAAATCTTAACTGATATGGCTCACCAGATTTTGTGCTTCCTTTATTGATTTGTTTTTCTAATCATCTTTAAATTTCTCTGAATCTTTCTTGTATTTATTTTCCTACTTGAATTCCCTTTCATAGACATGAAAGGGGATTCTGTATTTTTAGTGGGTGCAATAGGATTGTTTTTTTTCTTTTCTTCAAATTTCTTTGCTCATATTTCTACCTATACCTTCCTGCACACACACTCTCCCTTTGCTTGGTATCTGGGATTTGGGGACCAAATTTACATTTCCAGCCAGGCGTGGTGGCTTCCAGCCTGTACTCTAGTTGTGGTGGTTTATTAAAAAGAAGGAATTTTTCTGCAATTGGCTTTTAATTCTGTGACCCAGGTGACAGGCTTTCAGCTGCCTACATGGTATTTAGCTGTTAATGTGACTGTAGCTTATAGAGGTTTTGTCCGTAGGTGAGTGTTTGTATAGAGCAGTGGTTTTCAAACTTGAATGTGAATGGAATCACCCAAAGGGCTGGTTAAAACACAGAGTTCTAGGGCTGGGCGTGGTAGCCCACGCCTGTAATCCTAGCACTCTGGGAGGCCAAGACAGGAGGATAGCTCAAGGTCAGGAGTTCGAAACCAGTCTGAGCAAGATCAAGACCCCGTTTCTACTAAAAATAGAAAGAAATTAATTGGCCAACTAAAAATATATAGAAAAAATTAGCCGGGTATGGTGGTGCATACCTGTAGTCCCAGCTACTCGGGAGGGAGGCTGAGGCAGAAGGATTGCTTGAGCCCAGGAGTTTGAGGTTGCTGTGAGCTAGGCTGACACCACAGCACTCTAGAGCCCGGGCAACAGAGTGAGACTCTGTCTCAAAAAAAAAAAAAAAAAAAAGTCAATCGATGTTATCCAACATATTAAAAGACTAAAGAAGAAAACCCATTTGATCATCTTAATAGATGCAGAAATAGCATTTGACAAAATTGAACATTTATTCATGATAAAAACTCTTAGAAAACTAGGAACAAAAGGGAAGTTCTTTAAGCTGATAAAAAGCATCTACAAAAAACCTACAACTTATATCGCATTAATGGCGAAAGACTGAATGTTTTTCCCATGTGACTGGGACCAAGGATGTCTGCTCTCATCACTTCTGCTCAGCATCATACTGGAAGTCCTAGACAGTAAGTTGTAGTTAAAAGACAAACTCACAAATGAGAGAAACGATTTGCAAATTATATATTTGATAAAGGTCTGGTATCCAGAATGTATAAAGAAATCTTATAATTCAACAAGAAAAAGACAGCCCAATTAAAAAAAAACATCATTTCTCCAAAGATATAAAAATGGCCAGCAAGCACATGACAAGATGTTCAACATCATTATTCATTGGGTAAATGCAGACCAAAACAACAAGACGCCACTTTGCAGCCGCAGGAGGGCTATAATTAAAAACAAGGAAAATAACAAGTGTTTGCGAGGATGTGGAGAAATGGTAACCCTTGTGCATTGCTGGTGGGATTGCAGCCACTGTGAGAATCAGTTTGGCAGTTTCTCAAAAAGTTAAACATAGAATCATCACACAACCCAACAATTCCGCTGTTAGGCATGTACCCCAAACAGGCATATACCGATGTTAGGTATTCGAATATAAACACAAATGTTCATAAAAGCACTCTTTTCAATCACTAAAAGGTGGAAATAATTCTAATGTTGGTCAACTAACGAATGGATAAGCAAGTTGTGGTATATCCATACAGTGGAATAATATTTGGCCCCCAAAAGAATGAAGCACTCACACATGCTACAACATGAATAAAACTTGAAAAAATTATGCTAAGTCAATTAAGCCAGACACAGAAAGTCATATATTGTATGATTCTATTTATATGAAATATCCACAATAGTCAAACCTTATTATTATGTTACTATTACAAACCCTATTAATTAAGTAGAAACAGAAAGCAGATTAGTGGTTACTAGAGGCTGGGAGATGAGTGAATAGAGAGTGACTGCTTTTGGGTTTCCTTTTGGGGTAATTAAAGTATCCTAGACATTGATTGTGGGAGTGCAAAAAGGCACAGACACTGTAGAAACCATCTGGCAGTTTCTAATAAATACGCACTTATACATATCAAGCAAATCCTACTCCTAAGTATTATCCAAGTGGGTTAATAATTTAAGTTCAAACAAAGTGATGTTTGCACAGCATTGTTGTGGATGCACTAAATGCTACTGAATGATAAACTTTAAAATGGTTACAGTGTAGAATTTTTACGTTCTGTGGATTTTATCTCAATTTTTTAAAAAAATAAGCTGACAATACCAAGTGCTAGTGAGGGTGCAGAGCAACTAGAACTCTTACACGTTGCTTGTGGGAATGAAGAGACACTCTGGAAAAACCATTTAGCACTTTCTTATGCATATCAGGCAATTCCTACTCCTAGGTTTTATGCGAGTGGAATGAAAACTTATGTTCAAACAAAAGCTTGAATGCAAATGTGTACACTGGCCTCATCCAACATTGCCCGAAACTGGAAACAACTCAAATGTCACTCAACTGGTGAATGCCTAACGATCTGGGATACATTCATAAATGGAATCCTATTCAGCAATAAAAAGGAAAAAATTATGATACAACCAACCACCTGGATGCATATTCAGAAAATTATGTTGAGTGAAAAAAACCCTGTCCCCTAAGGTTACATACTGCATGATTCTATGTACAGAACACTCTTGAAATGACAAAATTATAGAAATGGAGACAAAATTAGCAGTTGCCAAGGGTTAAGGAGGGGTTTGGGAGAGAGGAAAGGGAGTGTTATTATAAAACAGGAACAGGAGGGAGCTTTACATCAGGAATGTTCTGTTCCTTTTTTTTTTTTTTTTTTTTTTTTTTTGAGACAGAGTCTCATTGTGTTGCGTGGGCTACAGTGCCATGGCATTAGCCCAGCTCACAGCAACCTCAAACTCCTGGACTCAAGTGATCCTCCTGCCTCAGCCTCCCGAGTAGCTGGGACTATAGGTGTGCCACCATGCCCAGCTAATTTTTTCTATTTTTTAGGAGAGACAGGATCTCGCTCTTGCTCAGGCTGGTCTGGAACTCCTGACCTCCAGCCGTCCTCCCACCTCGGCCTCCCAGAGTGCTAGGATTACAGGTGTGAGCCACACACCT
This sequence comes from Lepilemur ruficaudatus, assembly GCA_963574885.1. Lineage (NCBI taxonomy): Eukaryota > Metazoa > Chordata > Mammalia > Primates > Lepilemuridae > Lepilemur > Lepilemur ruficaudatus. Next base: position 7,597 of record CAUYRT010009853.1, on the reverse strand, counting down.
GGCCAGAAATGTTTTGTTCCTTGACTATATCAGTGTCAATATCCTGACTGTGATATTGTACTACAGTATGTCACCAATGGGGGAAACTGGGCCAAGTATATAAGGGATCTCTGTATTACTTCTTATTACTGCATGGGAATGAATCTACAGTGATCTCAGTATACAAGGGATCTCTCTATATTATTAAATATTTCTTACAATTGCATATGAATGAATCTATAATGATCTCAAAATGAAAAGTTCAATTTTAAAAAAAGGTTACATGCTTTATGATTCTATTTATACACTATACTGGAAAAAGCAGTAAGTAGAGTCAGAAAGAGACCAGTGGTTGCCACTGTCAGGCAGAGAAGGGGCTTGACTAATAAAGGTGCACAGGGAAGTTTTGTAATGGAAAACGGGTAATGGAAATATTCTGTATCTCAATTCTGGTGATGGTTACACGATTCTATGATTCCAAAAAAAATTTTTATACTACTTTTTTTTTTTGCTACTCCACAGAGAGTGATTTTTACTCTGTGCAAATTAAAATAAAATATAAAAATTAGTAAGACATGGCAGTCTGTTTTAAAAATCCTTATCTTATTATTACAGCGGTCAAAAACATACTGAGTGGCTGTGGAATACTCCCTACCATGGATGTGCCCTGGTTTATTTCACCTTCCCCTAGAGACCTTTAGGTTGCTTCCACCTTTCCCCACCAGCACACTTATATTTAGCTCAAATTTTGATTCTCTCCTCAGGATAAATTTCTAGAAGTGGAATTACTCAATTAAAAGGAATGCACATTTTCATGAACGTTTACACACGTTTCAGAAATTCAGTCTCCCACCGTCACCGGTGGGAGCGCCCATTCCTCTCCGCTCAGCCTCTTCACCGTCTCTTCACCTCCACTCGCGGTGTCACCGGAATCTTGGCCCTGGTGGCGCTGCCGGCGCGTCCTCGCTCCCCGCCTCTGGAGTCCATCTCCTCCCCGCCTCCGGCCTCCCTCCTCGAATCTCCCTCCCATCCCGGGCCAGTTTTTCCAAAACACGAATCCAGCTCTGCCGGCCCCCTACTCAGTCCAAGCAGGACTCCCCCGGACCGGACCCCGGATAAAAGCCAGCACCTCCGCCCCAACTCGGCCGGCCTCCGCGCCCTGCCCGCCCCGCCCCCCGCCGGCTTTGTGCCCAGACACCAGCCGGCCCTCGCAGATCTGCGAGACCAGCTTGGCATCCGTCCGCACAGGGAGGGACGCCACCTCCCTTATGGCTCCTGAAATGGGCCACGGGTCTGTCCCCACGGCTGGACAGTCCGCCCTGGTTCGGGCCACCCGCTCTGCAAGCCGAGCCTGGCCTCAGCAAACGCGGGTGACCAAGTCCTGGAGTGGACGCCTCCAGGAGACCAAGCCAAGCCCTGCGCCCTGCAGACCACCCCTTGTCTTGGACCGTTTGTTTATAAAATAGAGGACGTGCTGATGCGATCATGGTGTTCTCTTAACTGTCCATCAAAAACGCCAGAGGGTGGTCCTTGCTCCTCCCTTTCCTGTTCCCTCCACTTCCTGGCTCTTGTCCCCTTATCTGTCAAACTCTGGGTCACCACGACATCCGCCCTGGGGTCTCTCTAGTTCTGTATTCCCACCCCCACCCACCCATCCAAGTCTGGTCCTGTCACTTCCCTGCAAACAGCCCCCTGGGACTCCCCAGATGAAGTCTGTCTCCTGGGATGGTCCTGGGGGCTGGCCCTAGTTGCCTGTCCAGCCTCCTCTCAGACAACCTTGGTCCCAGGGCCCACACGCTCCAGCCCTGAGGACCATCAGGGGCTTCCTGAGCGTTCTGGGCCCAAGAGGCCCTTGCCCAGGTGTGTCCTTCTACCTGTTATCCGTCCCCTGTGGGGCTTCCTCTGGCCTTCTCGGTCTTGCAGTGGTCACACTGCATGTGGCTGTCACCTCACCCTACACCCTCTCCCTGTGGACTTGAGTGGGGCAATTCCAGATGTGAGCCCGGCCTCAGAGCCTGACGATGACGCAGACCTCTTGCTCCGCAGTCCCTGCAGAACACCCACAGGTGCTGACCCACCCTCATGGCCGGCTGCTCGTGTAAGCGCAGAGTCAGCTCATCCCACTGGGGCCCTCACTGTGGCCACCCCAGCATCCTTGGGGTGGGGGTCAGGCTGCAAGGCCTTCACCCCATCAGGACTCCTGACTTTGCAGAAGGGGAAACTTGAGACTGAGAGGTGGCCTTGTCAGCTCCAACAGCTCAGAAATGAGGCCATCATGCCTGGAGCTGGAGGACAGGGCTCAGCTGCAGTTCTGTGCACATGAACTATGTGAGCTTGGGCAAGTGGCCTCACCTCTCTGGCCTCTATCTCATCTGTAAAATGGGGATAACAGCAGAACCTGAGGGGAAGGTTCCGCCCCTAAAATGAGTAGTGCCCCTTGGGGTATGAAGTGTACCAGTGATGAATAGGTTGTTGTGTCTGTCACAGATTGTCATAAATGGACCCGTGCTTTGTCTGGGGACTTCCCACCACACACAGAGGAGAGGGCTGGGGTCACACAGTGAGGTGGGCCACACCGTGGCCCCCACAGACCCTCCCTTGAGACTTTCCCTCGGAGGCACCACATCCTGGGTGGGCTTGGGCTTCCGAGGGCCAGTCCCAGGAGGCCACTCTGGCTAAGTGTCCTTGGCTAAGGGTCTGAGGACCTGCGGACCCCAGGGAAGGCCCCCCCCCACAACGTCAGCTGTAGCCCACCGCCTGGTGTTCTGGGCGGTGGCCCCTGCCCAGCGAGGGTCCGGGCGGAGGGGCCTCATCCCCTGGGGAAGGGGCAGGGGGAGGCCTGGGCACCCTGCATGGACAGCGGCCACCAGCTGCGAGGAGGAGGACATCCTGCCTCTGTTTCTGCCCCACCCGGAGGATTATGGGGAGGACAGTGAGGGGCCAGCCTTGGCGCAGAATTTAACGGGGGCCCAGAAAATTCAGGAGTCAAGATAAATAGTATTTTAATACGATATTAAAATAAAAATGAATTCGAACAAGTCCATGATGGACAAAATATCAACACTTTAGAGCCTATCTGCCCAGGCCCCCTCTGGGGTTAACCTTCCTTCTCACCCCCAGGCTGGTCTCCCCCTTGGTCACCCATTCCCACCTCCAGCCATACCTGCTCCACGGGATCTGCGGGCTGTACTGGCTGCTTCCTGCCCGGACTCCGGGGCCTGGGGCCCTGCTCCGAGGTGCCTCCGTGGAGGGCAGGAAGCCGTGGGTGCCCACAGCCAAGCCCAGCAGCAGCAGGGGCCAGCGCAACCTGGGGCCAGGGCTTGGTCCCCCAGGGGCGTCACAGCCCACTTGGCCCTTCCCAAGCCTCATCTGTCCTCAGGGTCAAAGTCACCTGTGGCTGGATTTGCAGTGTGGGCTCCCCGGAGAGGGGTGCCCTGGTCCCTCTTGCTGGCAGCGGCTGTCCCAATGTGCCTTGGTCTATGTGGGCCCGTCTTCGCCCAGGACTGGCTCTGGTCCCTGCCCCTGGCCTGGCCCTTTCCACGGTCCACGACTGTTACCCCTGGGGGTGTCTCCCAGAGGGACATCTGCCAACCGCCCCGCTGTGGTCAGGATCCAGGCTCAACTGATGCCGGCCTAGCTCATCCCTGGGGCCCTGGTAGGGGCACACCTGACCTGCCCTCATCCCCAGTTCCCCAAGGCCAGGGTCTGTGAGCAGCTTCCTGGGGTTGGAGGGGCCTGGAGAGCTGCCCAGCGCCCAGCGGAACAGGAGTCCCTGAGGGCTTGAGCTCGGGGCTCCCCTACCCAGCCCTGGGGGGAGGGAGATTTAGGTTTAGCAAGAAGCTGCTCTCTGTTCAAGTCCAGGAATCATGCTACAACAGTAACAATTGTGTTTAAGGCACCATGTCCGGCACCTCACGGACCTCCTATCACAGAGACACATACAGACAGCCCCCGCGCCCCCACATGTGCACACCTCCACACACCCTCAGATTCCCCCGGCTTTCTAAAGGTATAATTGACAAGTAAAAACTGTGTATGTTTGCGGTGTACAACGTAATGTTTTTATATGTATGAATTGTAAGATGATTAAATCAAGCTAATTAACATATCCATCACCTCACATATTTCTTTGTAGTGAGAACATTTAAGATTCATGCTCTTAACAATTTCCAAGTATACGATACCTTACGATGAACTGTGGTCTCCCTGCTGTATCTGTAGCTCTCTAGAACTCACCTTGTAGATTTCATGTAGAGGCCAGTAACTCTCAGGAGAGCAGTGTGTGGAGTCACCATGGCTAGCGCTTAGTCTGGCCCAACGGGCCGTGGTTTCTGCTGGGTCCCTGGGCCCTCTCCCTGCCCTGGGAGTCCTGCCCTGCTCCCCTCTTCCCAGGGCCCTGTGCTGTGCTGTGGGGTGGTTAGCAGGTGGCCAACAGGGACTCAGCACTGGTGCGGGGTGGTGGTGGCCTGGCTCTTCACTGTCACTGTAGGAGTGACACCTTAGGTCACTCAGGAGTCTCCATACTCCTGCCCTCCTCCCCGGGCCAGGCTGGAAGTGCGGCTAGGTCTGCTCTTCACAGGGGCCATGGTGAGGTCAGTGTTAGGAGATAATTAATGTGAAAATGGGGTTTTTTTGCTTTGGTTTTTTTTAAAAAATTGTGATAAAAAATACATAACATAAAATCTACTATCTTGACCATTTTTAAGTTCATAGTTCAGGGCATTAAGTACATTCAAAGGGCCGGGAACAGTGGCTCAAGCCTGTAATCCTAGCACTCTGGGAGGCCAAGGAGGGAGGATCGCTTGAGGTCAGGAGTTCGAGACCAACTTGAGCAGGGCAAGACCCCGTCTCTACTAAAAATAGGAAAAAAAAATTATTGGGGCAACTAAAATTACAAAAATTTGCTGGGCATGGTGGTGTGCGCCTGTAGTCCCAGCTACTTGGGAGGCTAATGCAGGAGGATCGCTTGAGCCCAGGAGTTAGAGGTTGCTGTGAGCTATGACGATGCTACCGCACTCTAGCCTGGGCAACAGAGCAAGACTCTGTCTCAAAATAAATAAATAAATAATAAAAATAATTAAATTAAAAAACCAAATACATTCACAGTGTTGTGCAACCATCACCTCCAGCTATCTCTAGAACTTTTTCACCTTGCAAAACTGAAACTCTGTCCCTATTAAAAGGTAACTCCCCAATCCCCTATCCTCAGCCCCTGGCACCCATCGTTCTATTTTGTGTCTCTACGAAGTCGACGGCCCCAGGTACCTCATACGAGTGGGATCATACACTAGTTGTCCTTTGGAGGCGGTTTTCAAACTGGAAAGTTCTGCATGTGTAACACACAGGAGCTGATGTGATTATTATCTATGGCTGGCCCAGCTGGCGTGGCCTGGGAAAATCACCAACCATCATGAAATAAATGAACCTCTGATGACACTGTGCTCCAGCTACCACTTTCCAAATTTTGTGTTGCAACTCACAGAGGGTGTGAAATCAATTAAGATGGGTGCAACTAGCATTTTGCAAAAGTGGGGTAGCCCAGAGCCAACTCCGGCTGGAAAGCGTCCCATGAAAGGGGAGGGACACGATCGTGAGTGGGATTTTGCTTCAGTTATCAAAATACCTAGATATGCTCCAGAGAAGGATGGAAAATGTATTTCTTGCTGGGAGTTTTGGTGGAAAATCTTCTGAAAAACGCTGTCGTGGGACACACTGGCCCAGTTGTGGGTCTGAGTTGAAACTTGTTGTCAAATCACTCTTGCACTTCACAGTTGGCTGATCTGCTGTTCATGTTCATAATGGTCCTTTGCTTTAGGTCCTCTGCATCCCAGACCACACAGGCCTGGTGTGTCCCCAGGGCATTGCTGTCCAGTGGCTCATCCAGCTCTGTGAGCCTCTCCCCAGGTTCCCCCAAACTGAGTTCCATGGCCTGTTGAGTTTCTTGGCCCGAGGGTTGGGGACAGCAGCTGTACAGACACGCAACTTTGCACTGTCCCATGGCTATAATGAATTCCTAATGAGGTCAGACTCCAGGGCCCGATGGGACTCAGCTTGGATCCCAGGGTCCCACAAACACTGACTGAGCGTCCTCCGAGGACCAGGTACTGCATCCTAGAAAACTCGTGGTCCTTAGGGAGATGGGCAAGGCACTGAACAGTAATGGAGTGTGGTGCCCTAAAAACACATGGGGTCTCGAACTCCTGAGCTCAAGCGATCCTTGTGCCTCGGCCTCCCAAAGTGCTAGGATTACAGGCGTGAGCCACTGCGCCCAGCCCTTTCCTTAATTTCTTAAAGAATATTAAGAACAAAGTTAAATTTACTGTTTTTCCCACTTCAAAATGTTCCTGGTTAGAGACCAATTTGAATAGAGTTGTACTGACCGAAGATAGAAAAACGTATAATAACTGCAATGAATCTAAACACCTCAAATATGTTTATACCTGTGAGTTTGTAACAATACTAACAAACTAAAGTTGGATGATGCTGGCATACTGACTCATTATCTCCATAGTTGGTAAACAAAGGGAAAAATATCAAATATTTACTATACAAATCATCTCTTAAGGTGACTACATCATCAGTGAGGGGAAATTTTCTAGCTACCAAGTGAAGCCTGACCCGTCTCTCTTTCCGTAGTGAAAAACTGGCTCTAGACAGCAGGAAGAAACGGAAGGGCCCCTAGTGTGCAGATTCCACCCTCCCTCCTTACATGGGGCCACCCTGCTGCTCATCTTGTGTAACCGTGTCACAGCCGTACTGGCCTCCGTGTGCACGGGGACCCCTTGCATTTGAGTCTGAGTCTGACTGGCATGCTCCATCCCCCAACACCCCCGGATCTTCCTCAGATCCCCTTCCTCGAGGGTCTCGGGGTTTTCCTTGGGTCAAAATGTTTGGGTCTTTGGTCTTCAGTTCACGTTGGCTACGGGCAACATGTCCAAGCCCATTTAGCTGTGTGTCTCTTTGTCCAACTTGGAAACTGAGTCAAGGATTTCCAGGCACAGACCACAGCCGTCAGCACCCACTGTTCTGTGCTGCTGTCAGGAGTCCTGCTGTGCGTGGGGCTCTTTGTGGTGACAGCACGTGCATCCTGACAATCTGGGAACCCCACCCGCTCCAGCATCTCTCTCCTCTGTTACAGGTTCAGAAAGTTCCCTAACAGTCCCTTCCCCAAGAATTCATTCAGTCACGCACTCATTCATTCGTTCACTCGATCCTTATCACCAAATGTTTATCAGGCACGTAAGTGAGTTGAACAGATCCTGCCCACTGAGAACTCACAGACTAGTGGAGGAGGGGCCTTGCTAAATAAATCTAGAGCCTGTGGTAGGTGCTAAATATAGTTAGGAAAACATGTTGTTTGCACACTGGAGGAAGTTAACAACTGCATAAAGAGATCAGGGAAGTCCTGTCCAAGGAGTGAGATTTTTTTTTTTTTTTTTTTTTTGAGACAGAGTCTCACTCTGTTGCCTGGGCTGTAGAGTGCCATGGCGTCAGCCTAGCTCACAGCAACCTCAGACTCCTGGGCTCAAGCAATCCCTTCTGCCTCAGCCTCCCGAGTAGCTGGGACTACAGGCATGCGCCACCATGCCCGGCTAATTTTTTACATATGTTTTTAGTT
>CAUYRT010009851.1:0-10973 GCA_963574885.1 Lepilemur ruficaudatus | reverse complement strand
TAGTCCCAGCTACTCGGGAGGCTGAGGCAGAAGGATCGCTTGAGCCCAGGAGTTTGAGGTTGCTGTGAGCTAGGCTGATGCCACGGCACTCTACAGCCTGGGCAACAGAGTGAGACTCTGTCTCAAAAAAAAAAAAAAAAGGAAAAGAAAAAAATATATTAAGGAAAGGCATTTCAAATAGGAAGAACAGCATAGGTAAAGGCGTGGAGACCTAACAGAACGTAACTTTCAAGAGAGACAGGTGGTGTGGTTGGAGACTAGGTTAGTAAGGAAGAAAGAAGAGAGAAAAAAGTGGAGCAGTAGGTGGACCCAAGATCAAAAGGATACCATGCTAGGAAGATCACAACGCACTCTGAAGGTTATTTGGAGGCAACAAATGATTTTAGGCTGGAAATTATTATAATTCATTTTGTGTTTTCAAAGATCACACTAGCAGAATGTGGAGAACTAAACTGAGAAGGATATTAAAATCCAGATAAAAGAGCCCAAGGTAAGGCAATAGCAGTGGGAATGGAAAAAAGGTAGAAATTCATTCACAAAGCTGGGGGTAGTGCCTCACGCCTGTAATCCTAGCACTTTGGGAGGTCGAGGTGGGAGGATCACGTGAGCCCAGGAGTCTGAGAGCAGCCTAGACAATAGCAAGACCCTGTCTCAACAAAAAAAATTTTAAAAACCTTAACTGGGCATGGTGGTGTGTGCCTGTAGTTCCAGCTACTCCAGAGGCTGAGGCAGGAGGATCGCTTGAGCCAGGAGTTTGAGGTTGCAGTGAACTATGATCATGCCACTGCACTCTAACCTGGGCAACACCTTGTTTAGAAAGGAAGTAAAGATGGAAGACAGGAAGGGAGGGAGGGAGGGAGAAATTCATTCACAAGATATTTTTGAGGCAAAATTACAAAACTTAGGGTAGGAGAGTGAAGGAGAGAAAAGAGTCTAGGATAACTCTCAAAACTCTGGCTTGAGTAATCAAGGAAATGATGACATCATTCACACAAACAGAAACACATGAGGAAGGACGAGTTTGGGCAGAAGTGGTCAGGGGTGGGGTGGGGAGGAAATATTGATACATTCATATTTTTTCATTCATGACTCCTTCTATTTTTGAAAGTTCACTCAGTTCAGATTTCTTTTTTTTTGAGACAGAGTCTCGCTCTGTTGCCCAGGCTAGAGTGAGTGCCATGGCGTCAGCCTAGCTCACAGCAACCTCAAACTCCTGGGCTCAAGCAATCCTTCTGCCTCGGCCTCCCAAGTAGCTGGGACTACAGGCATATGCCACCATGCCCGGCTAATTTTTTTCTATATATTTTTAGTTGGCCAATTAATTTCTTTCTATTTTTAGTAGAGACAAGGTCTCACTCTTGCTCAGACTGGTTTCGAACTCCTGACCTTGAGCGATCTGCCTCGGCCTCCCAGAGTGCTAGGATTACAGGCATGAGCCACCACGCCCAGCCTCAGTTCAGATTTTTTAACCATATCAAAAGATTTATAGTAAGAAGTGATGCTGTCCACATCCACCCCAAACTACCACCTGCAACAAGTACCACCTTTATTGGTTTCTGGTGTATTCTTCATTCACTTTCAACACATTGACTTGAATGCATACAGGTGGGTATCTTCAGTAAATAGTTGGATAGATGTTTCTGAAGCTCAAGAGAAATGCCTGGGCTCATTATACACATTGAGTCACAAATGCAGTGGTGATAGTTGAAGGTATAAGCATGGATGAGATCACCAAGAGAGAATGAGAAAAACTAAGGACAAAACTCTGTGGGACACAAGGAATGAGTAATGAATAGAAGATGCAAAAGTGAGGTCAAAAAATGTACAAGTATCTTTCCAAGAATTAGACTATACACACTCCATGGAAGAGCCTATGATTCACCTTGTTCAATCACCATTGTTTTTGTAGGGCCTAGTACAGTGCCCGAAACCCATTAAGTACAAAATAACCACTGAAGGAAATTCAGCTCTCAAGGGAGAGAGATGGAATAACTTTTAGAAGATTTGGGATCAGAGGAAGATAATTTAAAATAGAAAACTACTTTTTCATATTTATACATATGTGAAAAGCACCAATAAGAAGAAAGCATTCAAAGATTTGGCATCTACAAGCACTAAAGAATGATGGCAGGAGGTGAATGAACACAGCCCTTGGGATGCCTCCTTCCTTGGAGCTTCTTTTGCCTGCCCTGTCAATGGAAAGGGTGGTCTACCATTGATAATGAAACTGCCCAATGTCACACTTCTCATTACTCCAAATATATTTGATTTGGACTGTTTAGAAGAGTCCATTTGACACCATTTCTTGAAAGTCCCTGACAGCCTCAGGCACACCCTATGAATTGCTCCACTTGCTTATACCAAAATGTTTTCACCATTCATATGGATATTGTTAGGCTTTCTTACTAAATTTGAAGAAACATATTGGTAAAATATAAAATATAGGTTTAAGAAACTGTATTATTTTATATAAATGCATTTCCTAATACAATCAATGTTATCAATAGACTACTAAAAATTAATGAAGGCTGTAAGTTGGAATCATCTATGATTCTGTTCCAGTGTAGTCTCTACCAACAGGGCAATGGAGAATATAGGCTCATCCAAGAGACACAACCACATCCTAGCAGTGCTTAGACAAATGCAATACACCAAATACACCACAAATGCAAATACATCAAATATGCATACACCCTATGGCCCGGCTATCCTACTCATGCATACATATCTCAGGAAATTCCCACAGCACCATAAGGCTACTTGTAGCAAGATGTTTGTGGTGGTACGTTTTTGGCCACCCAGGGGACCATCACTGGGAGAATGGATCAATAGAACACGGTAATGCACATGATACAATAATATCTAGCAGTTAGAAGCATCAAACTAAGAGTACACATATAGATAGATCTTTAAAGCATACTTCAGGGTAAAAAGAGTAAGAAAAAGAACAAGAACTATATAATAACATCTATGTAAAAGAAAAATACATATGAAAATTACATATTTCATATTTTACATAGATACATGCAAATTCAATTACAGTGACTACTTACAGGGCAAAGGAATGAGAGCTTAGCATGTGAAAGGAAATGGATAAAGACATACATACAAACACACATATAAGAGACATGATGGCGTGCCACGCCATGCATTGAGGGTATCAGTTGTGTGCTAGAGCTATCTACCACCAGCTTTTGAGAACTGATTGCGCAAGTTTCTTCCCAACTCTGCATTTAGTAGTGTCACATTAAAATCAGTTATGGTTGGGTGTGGTGGCTCATGCCTGTAATCCCAGCACTTCGGGAGGTTGAGATGGGAGGATCACTTGAGGCTAGGAGTTCAAGACCAGCCTGGGCAACATAGTAAGACTCCATCTCTAAAAAATATATATATTTTGTTAATAACTGGGCATGGTGGCATGCACCTGTAGTCCCAGCTACTTGGGAGGCTGAGGCAGAAGGATTGCTTGAGCCCAGGAGTTTGAGCCTACAGTGAGCTATGATTACACCACTGCACTCCAGCCTGGGTGACAGAACAAGACCTTGTCTCTAAAAAAAAAAAAAATTAACTCAGGAGTATTTACACCATGGAAATCAGCAAACACTACAAATTAAGGCACCTTTTGTTTTCCCTAAGACCCTGTTGTTAAAATTTGCCAGCACACCACTGCCCCAAAGTCCACATTCCTCCTTCTTTACCAGTGATTCTCAACCTCAAGAAGGAGGTGGGTGGAGTGACATAGGTGGCTTGAAAATTTTTGCCAGGTGCTGCTGATACAACAAGCCCTACCTAGACCCCAGCCGAAAACCATTGCTCTATATCAAGCTGCCTTTCAAACACTGCAGTTTGTGTCAGTATGGCAAGGTATAAAAAGCCTTGAAAACTAGTTCCCTCCGGACTAATAATTCCAGTTCTAGGAATTTGTCCTAAGGAAATATCTCAAATATAGAAAACACTTCCTATACAACAATGTTTATCCAAGTCCTATTTTATAATGACAAATTGGAAACAATCTAAATATAAAAAGGGAATAGTTATATAAGCTATGATACATCCAGCATTTAAAATTATATCTATGTGAAATTTTTAATTGCATGAAAAACACTTCTGTTATTGTTTTAAATGAAATAACTATATATATATATATATACACACACACACACACATATATAATGTGATACTAATCACCTAGGGATCTTGTTGAAATATAGATTCTGATTCAGTGGGACCAAAGTGATGCCTGTGGTTCCACATTTCTAATAGAAATGAGTCCAATGCTGCTGGCCTACAGACCACTTTTTGAGTAGCAAAGATATATGAATACAATCACACCTATGTAAGAAATGCATAGGCAAAAAAATCTTACCAAAAATTCACCAAAGCATCAATGGTATTGAGCTGGGGAAATGAGTGAGGGATTTTTAAAAAATATTTATTTCACTAGAGTTTCCAAATTATCTATATTATAGAAGTACTTGCTTCTATAGTGAGGTAAAACGAAATTAAAAATAATCTGCTTATGCATGTGTAGGTGCAGGGGGTATATGGGAAATCTCTATACCGTCCACTCAATTTTCAATTTTATGTGACCATAAAACTGCTCTAAAAATAAAGTCTTTTGAAAAATAATAATCTGCTTTAATTTTCTTATAAACAGTATTGAAAACTGAATAACCATGAACTTGTTGACGAGGCCATTTGTATAGCCTGGTTGAGAATCAAACCTATATATGTTTCATTCTTTTTTCCCACTTTCTTAACTATGCCTTGAACATAGGTTTCTGATCATTTATTACCAAATACTTTTACATTTTTAAGCACAGAAAAAAACTTAATTCCAGCTTTCTCATCTCCTTCCGTTTTGTCCCTTCCCTCAAGGACCCCATCTGCGACCATCTCCCAGTCCCAGTGGGGTAGAGCCAGGACAGGACTGGTCAAAGTTCTGTATCACTTGTGATGTTTCCTTATATCCCCATACTAATGGGACTGCCTAATATTAGACAGGAATGCCCTATTTTGGAGGCATAATTGGATTTACTTCTTTAAAAGTAGCTGTTATTCTTGATCTGAACAAACAACAGAAACTTTTGTTTGCAAAGTTGTAGTAAGTAACAGCCAAGAGAGTTGGAAAGAGGCTGAGTGAGGCTCATTACACTAATTCTCTGGAGATCCCAAGCCCCATCAAACTAGAGAGACAAACAGATCCCTTAAGAAAACAAAGCTGCAACCCAAATCTTTCAGCCCTGATGTCACCTCCACAAAGAGATGTGTTTATTCCAGGGGTAGCTTACCCACTGTCTCCTAGGGCCCCGCTGTCCACAGAAGAAACAGCGTCTCAGAGAGACTGGGCCCATGTGAGGATGAAATAAAAGTCTGTATCAGTCAGAATCGCCCCATTAGGCCAAGAGGAAGATGAAGAAATACTACTCCAAATGATAACTATAATTTTCCAAGGCTATCTCCAGGATGAGCTTGCTGAAAATGGAAGATTTTGAAACTTTCCGGACCCTTCATATCCTTTGAGCTGAATGATGACAAAGTCCAAGGAAATCATTCCACTCTAAGTGACCAGGGAACGCATCTACCCATTCAAGAAGCTTGGAAAAGGCCAGGTGTTCTTAGAGAATGCCACCAAATTCATGAGAGATGCACATCTCACACCAACAGCATAAGACCTACATTCAGAGCCCACAGGCAATACCACAATCTCAAGAAATACCCATAGGAACCAGTTGTTTCCTGCAATCCTGTGAGAAGTGTATCTGGAATGGCCTGATTGGAACTTTCTCAGAGGGCTGGTAGAGACCTGACCCTGGACCTGCCAGGTAATCTCCACCTTGGCACCTCAGGGGATGGTAGGGCAGCAGTGGCTTCCTCAAACCCTCCTCTTTCTGGCACTTGTTTTTATATTCCATTGTAAGGTCTGGCACATCAATGACAGGCACTGGGTCTCATTTGTAACTTTAGCCCCACCATCCATGTCAATGCAGGAACACAGTAGGGGCTAAGTCAGAGCCAGTACATGACTCACTGTCACCGAGGAACTTTGCTGGGCCTGATTTGCACAACTTTGTCCCACCCTGTGCTCTGAGTAATTGTCCCATTGAAAAATGCAAAACTCTGGACAGCATGGAGTCTGGGTGAAACTCCTAACACTTTTCCTTTGAAGGGGAAGATCTCACCCTCCTTCTATGTGTCCTAGAACCATTCAGAAGAGCATGAGTTCTAGCCATGGCAGGACCAACCTCCAGGTCTTGCATACTTTCCCACTGGACCCTACATGACTGATCCTTGACACAATGAGTGGCCTGAGGTGGATGGTACAGCCACGTCGAGGTTCTCCGGCTGCCAGACAAGTCTCCACCTCCACGCATCAAGCATGTAGGATAAAGGGGGTAATATCTGGAATTCATTACGTGGCACACATCGTTGTGTATCTGGAAGGCCCACACAGCTGGTGACCTCTGGTTGGAAATTTAAACACACACACACACAAGTTTATCAGTGGCCCTGTCCAGGTGCTATCTCCTTGAGCTGGTCACAGTGCCTTTTACAGGTGTCTCTGTGCTAAGCTCATGACTCAGTGTGTGAACCTGGGACTTTTTCTTCCATCTCACTCACATCTAGCTCTTCATCGCCTTAGTCTCTGTTCCTATCTTTCTCCCATCATTTCCTACCCAGGACTTTGCCTAAATAACATTCATCCTATTAGTTCCTAATGATGCTTCTAGATAGTACATTCATGTTGGATGCTGCTTTTGTTCTGGAAAGAGCTGGGTAAGTTTCTCAACCACCTAGGCTCACGTTTGAACCAAGTGATTAGGCTACAAATAACTGTCAGCAAATGTGAGAGATAAGGGTAGTTTGTGGAATGACTCTGAACAGTGCAGCCTGTGCTAAAAAGAAGGCAAACCCATAAAAAAGAAAGGTTTATAAAGTTTACCATTTCATCCTCCCTGCTAATAACACTTCATCCGTTGATATCCTCACCTCTCCTGGCACCTTCTTCTTCCCAGGTACTTAAACTGGTTCCAGTCTTCTTCTCTAGTGATCGGCAAATACTTCTTTTTTTTTTTTGAGATAGAGTCTCACTCTGTTGCCTGGGCTAGAGTGCCGTGGCATCAGCCTCGCTCACAGCAACCTCAAACTCCTGGGCTCAAGCGATCCTTCTGCCTCAGCGTCCCGAGTAGCTGGGACTACAGGCATGCACCACTATGCCCGGCTAATTTATTCAGCTTCCCAAGTAGCTGGGACTATAGGCATGCGCCACCATGCCCAGCTAATTTATTTTCTATTTTTAGTAGAGATGGGGTCTTGCTCTTTCTTGCTCAATCAAGCTGGTCTCGAACTCCTGACCTCAAGCGATCCACCTGCCTCAGCCTCCCAGAGTGCTAGGATTACAGGCGTGAGCCACTGTGCCTGTCCCAAAGATTCAAATCATCTTGAAACAGCAGCACCCTCAAATATGAACTGTTTGTGGATAAAGACCCAATATTGGAGTTAAACATAAGAACAAAAGATATTAAAAGCAAGTTTCATTACTAGGGACAATGGAATCTATTGAGGAATAAGAAATAAAAGTTTTCGTTAAGAAAAGTAAGAAAGGCTAATTTTTGGTTCTGAGTCTTACTTAGGCCACCCTGCACACTACCCCTTTCTCCTCTAAACACACAGATATATCAGAGACCAAACATTAGACAGACACTCCCAGAGGCTCTGCAAATAAGCCTGAGTAGTCAGGGGTGGGAAGACATGTCCTTCACAGAAATAAAGGACTCCTTCAGCCCGAAATGCAGCAATCATCCCTCTTTCCTTTCAGTTTCAGGTTGTACTCAGACCCCCAACATCATGACTCCTGAGCTGAGCACCTTTGATGGGCCGCCCCCATCAGAGGTCAGAGGAGCCATGGGGAACTGCACCACTGTCACCGAGTTTGTCCTGCTGGGCCTCTCAGATGCCTGTGAGCTGCAGATGCTCATCTTCCTGGGGCTCCTCATGACCTACCTCCTCACACTGCTGGGGAACCTCCTCATTGTGGTCATCACCCTCATGGACAGGCGCCTCCACAGCCCCATGTACTACTTCCTCCGCAACTTTGCTGTCCTGGAGATCTGGTTCACCTCGGTCACTTTCCCCAAGATGCTGACCAACATCCTCACAGGATACAAGACCATCTCCCTCCCTGGCTGCTTCCTACAAAGTTTCCTCTATTTCTTCCTGGGCACCACAGAGTTCCTTCTATTGGCAGTGATGTCCTTTGACAGGTACATGGCCATATGTAACCCCTTGCGTTATGTCACCATCATGAACAAAAGGGTCTGTGTCCAGCTGGTGCTCTGTTCATGGATGACAGGATTCCTTCTCATCATTGTTCCAAGCTTCATCATATTTCAGCAGCCATTCTGTGGCCCCAATATCATCAATCATTTCTTCTGTGACAACTTTCCACTCCTGGAACTCATATGTGCAGACACAACTCTGATTGAGCTTCTGGGTTTTGTTGTAGCCAACTTCAGCTTACTGGGCACTCTGTCAGTGACAGCCACCTGCTATTGCCACATCCTCCACACCATCCTGCACATCTCCTCAGCCAAGGAGAGGCAGAAAGCCTTCTCAGCCTGCTCCTCCCACATCATTGTTGTGTCTCTCTTCTATGGCAGCTGCATCTTCATGTATGTCCGGTCAGGCAAGGGTGGCCAGGGGGAGGACAGGAACAAGGTGGTGGCGTTGCTCAACACTGTGGTGACCCCGATGCTCAACCCCTTCATCTACACCCTGAGGAACAAACAGGTGAAGCAGGTGTTTAGGGAGCAGGTGAGCAAGCTCCTCTCATAAAGATGAGCCGGACCTGAGAGAGAGGAAAAGTTGCCTCCTGGCCTGAACCTCTCCAGATGAAGCTCCTGTCCTGACCTCCATGGACTATCCCCTCATAGACAGTTTTTATCATGTTTTCTAATCTACAGTAGTTTCTTACTTGTATTATTATTGGTCCATTCAGTCTTGATCAGAGAGTACAGAAAACTCAGTATAGCACTATTATGTATGGCATTTCTTGATGTTTCTAACCCTAGCCTATATCTGAGTTCCTTAATCATGTCTCATTTTAAGATTATAATAATAAACTTCACATTCCTTCTTTGCTAGAACCTTTTAAAATTGATTTAAAAAATCCTCAATAAGAATATATTTATCATAAACTTCAGAAATAGTATATGTATGTAAAAAGTAATAAAATGGAATAACCGAGAAACGGGGAACAAAAGAAAACTATCAAATAGTAAAGCACTTAAGTCCAGAACTAACAAATTGAACAGTGAGACTGAATAGATAGCCTGGAAAAATACTGCAGTACATATAAGTATCCAACAGATGATAAAAATAGAGTTTCTAATAAGTAAAGAAGATCAGTTCAGTAAATGATACCAAGACCATTGGCTAACCACAGAAGACTTTCTTCCAAGAAGATTGGGGCTAGTACTTGATTGGCTATTTGGGGGCAGGAGAGAGGTTAAAGCAGAAGAACAATACAAAAGTGATACATGCCTTAAATATTTATGTGTAATTAAGATTTATAAAGATATATTCATTCACTAACGTCCTTTTGTGTTGTAGTTTTTTTCAGTTAAACAATGTTTATAATATGTTCTATAATTTTCAGGATTTGTTTCAGTAGTATGAAAATTTTAAAGATGCTTGAGAAACTAAGCAAAATTCTAAGATTTTTAATCTTTGTCTGTTTACCAGTCTTTATAGTCCTTGCCCACACCTAATTCAACACAGTTTTTTTCACTACCTGCCTTTATGTAATCTATGGAAAGGAATCAACTTAGTTTTCATAGAAACAACTTTCTTTTTACACTCATATTTCATCGATTTATCTTTGCTCAGCTAAAATACGTAATTACAATAACAAGTCCAATTATCAAAGAAAGGTTTGAAAACAAACAACTGGTTCTTGGTATAAATTCACTGGTGGAAGGAAAGTATGCATGTACAGAAGCCAACTAGCTGCAAAAGTTCAGCATGCTGCGGACGCCAATCATTTCAGGAGGCAGTTTAGCACAGAGATTGAGGACAGAGCTGCTAGAAGCATACTACCTGCATTCATAGCCCAGCTCAGCTACCCATTGGCCCTTTGATCTTGAGCAAATAAGACTTCTCTGTATGTCAGTCATGCCATGAAGATAACAATAGTATCTACCTTACAGAATCCTTATAAACATTAAATGAGTTAATAGTTGTTAGAATGCTCAGCACAGGGCTTGGTACAGAGTAAGTGTCATGTTCAGTGTAAGGTATTATATTTGACCAAAGGAATCAGTTAAATGAATGAAGGTAAATTAAGAGATCTGCTACTCTCTTAGGGAGAAATGAAGTTAGATTCTCATTTCATATCTTCAACTAAAATAAATTCAAAATGAATAAAGTATTCCTGGTTTCTTGTACCTTAGGGGGGAAAATGAATTAAGTAAATAAATACAGAACCTGAAAACATAAAAAAGAAGAAAATTTGAGCAAAAAAGTTATCTTATTAAAGATGGAAGATGGTGGCCAGGTGCAGTGGCTCACACCTGTAATCCTAGCTCTCTGGGAGGCAGAGGGGGAAGGATAGCTGGAGCTCAGGGGTTCAACACCAGCCTGAGCACAGTGAGAGCCCATCTCTACAAAACAGAAACAAGAAAAACAAAAATAAAAAAATACACAAAACCCAGTTGGGCATGGTGGCACACACTGTAATCCCAGCTACCTGGGAGGCTGAGACAGAAGGATCGGTCACAACCCAGGAACTGGAGCTTGTGGTGAGCTACTATCACATTACTGCACTCTACCCAGGGACACCAAGTGACACTCTGTCTCAACAACAACAAAAAAAGAAAACAAGAAAAAAAATAAAAAAATAAAGATGGAAGATGGTAAAAAGGAATTTGAGGAGATAATTTTTATAAAAGATTAAAGAAATATAAACATAAATT
>CAUYRT010009850.1:0-18323 GCA_963574885.1 Lepilemur ruficaudatus | reverse complement strand
CTACTAAAAATAGAAAGAAATTACTTGGACAGCTAAAAATATATAGAAAAAATTAGCCAGGCATGGTGGTGCATGCCTGTAGTCCCAGCTACTTGGGAGGCTGAGGCAGGAGGATCACTTGAGCCCAGGAGTTTGAGGTTGCTGTGAACTAGGCTGACACCACGGCACTCTAGCCCAAGCAACAAAGTGAGACTCTGTCTCAAAAAAAAAAAAAAATACTTAAGTGGGAGACCAACTGGGAATACCAGGTGCGGTAGGCTAAAAAAAGAAACAAATGTATAACTATACTCTAGAGCTCCACCTTTTATAAGATTTTTCTCAACAATAGACCATATTGTACTGTTAACCATGGCTAAAAGTGCCATCTTTCCATCAGCTCTCCACCTAAGCTTTTCTAGTGACAGGAATGGCTAAAACTTAATAAAAATAATCCCAACCCATAATAAAGGGGAAAAAAATCTATACAGAGAAAAACAATACCTGGAATAAAATACTCAAGATGTTATCTGTAGTTATTGTTGAGTAGTATGACCAGTGGTGACTAGTTTTTCTTTTCCTCTGTACACATTTTCCCAAATTTTCCAAAAAATGTATATGTTACATTATGACTTATTTTTCTTATTATAAAATACAGAGATCTTCAGTGTTGAATTATCCCTTCTTCTAACCTTTGCTTTCCGACAGGTGAATACAGCGTTACCATCTAAGTTGTCAGCACCAACACTGTGTGTCTACCACAAGACCTGGACTTCCCTTTCCTACTTCACAAACTCCAAGACAAAATGACAAATCTGATTCATGCTTTATTGTATCCATTTGCTGCTGTGTCGCATAAATATTCAGGAATCAGCCTTGCTTGATTTATTCTGATCTTGATAAAATATATTTTATTTTTTCCCCATTAGCCTCGAGTAATATGCAAATATGAAACAATAACCAGTAGACAAGAAGGAAATGAGGTTTCAATTTCACCAGCAGTAAATAATCTTTTCGTATTTCTCAGAGGCAGTGAGTTGAGCACAATGAATACAGATTTCTTCCTCAAATCATATTATTAACCAAAATGTGTTCAACAGAACAGTAAGACCACATGTTTGCAAAATAAAGTATCAGCAAAAGTTGGCTACATGTGTAATGAAACAGTGAACGGAGTCTTTCAGTAGGTGAATCTCTGTCTTAGCTCAATAAATCAGGTCCTTCCTAGCTTTATTTCTGTCTTGACCTCATAATCTATCACTGTCATTAGTACAAATGCCCTCAAGTTCTTGCTCCCTTGTCTTCCTGCCCTGGACCAGTCCATCCACCTCCACTTTCTTTGTTCTCCTCTACCTGGGTTGCAGAGTGACCCTGAAAACCATCCAACCATGCCAGTTGCGCTTGGATACATCCCCAGTATCAATGTCAGTTGGACACTTAACACTAAAAGGAAATTCTTTCATCTCATTTTAGAGAGTTTGCTCTCCCATCAATTTGCAACCTCTGCTAGGTCATCAACGGGCTCTAGTATTTGATGGAGATACATTGAAAACTCTCTCTTAAAGCACACAGAGCAAAATATGCTGTCCAGGAGAAATTCACTATCTCAAATTTGCAGCAGTGGTGTTTCAAGAATGTTCTGAAGCAAGGGAAGGCCTCAGGTAAAGTGTTTAACATCAACATTTCATGTTACTAGCACATGATATAAGGGGCCGGGAGAGGTCTCCTGGCAATGAATGGAAAACACACGCTAAGAAGTAAAATGGGATCCCCAGGCTCTGCCCTACCCTTGACACCATGATCCTACATTCAGGTTCTAAAACGTGAACTTCCTAGTTGGGATTAATAACATAAAAGAACATGAATATGGGAAGGAGGAGTGGTGAAAAGGTAGTCATTAAAGCGCTCCCCAACTGGTTCCCAAATGATCTGAGGAAAAGTCCGTTCTTATCTGAGTTTTTCTATCCACCAGCAGGCACTTTTAGAGATGGGGTCTCACTCTGTCACTGAGGCTGGAGTGCAGTGGCCTGATCAGAGTTTATTGCAGCCTCAAACTGCTCGGCTCAAGCGATCCTCCCACCTCAGCCTCCTGAGTACCTGTGACCACAGGCGCATGCCACCATGCCCAGCTAATTTTTTTTTATTTATTTTTTAGAGACAGGGTCTTACAACGTTGCCCAGGCTGGTCTCCAACTCCTGGCCTCAAGTGATCCTCCCACTCCAGCATCCCAAAGTGCTAGGGTTACAGGCATGAGCCACTGTACCTGGCCCAAAAAAATACATTCTTTTTTAAGCCACAAAGCTTAATGTTTGAAAGTGTTCAAGGCCATTTGAATAAAGGCCACCAAAAAGTAAGTTTGATCTTCATATATGTCAATTAAAGCTTCTCGGAGCTGCAAATCCTGTACCCTAACCCACCAGCCATTACTCAAATGATCAACCTTGCGTCGCAACTAGAGGAAACACCTAAGCCCAAGCTCTCTGCTCAGCAGGTCAGCAGCTTCATTTCCAAATGCAAAGGAGCACATTTTTGAATGTGGTAAAACAGAAACCTGTGCTGCCTGCAGGACAACAAGCCCCAGTGTGGAGAATCGGCCAAGGAATAAGGATGCTGAATTTATCTTAAGTAAACCAACAACGGCACCAGCAAAAGAAGAATTTAATTACAGTATTGCAATTTATGACATCACGAAATAAAATATACATATCCATATTACTACGGATCAGTGGGAAAGCGTCTCAGCATCTTACGGATTCATTTACCAAAGCAACACCATCACTACATTAGTCCCAGGATTTATAGTAATCTCACACTAAATTCACTTCTTATAACTGAACAAGTGTTGACGAGTAATGTGAGATTTTATGGCTCCTACCATATGCCATCACTATAATATGACATTCTCGGTTGCACTTCCACTGTCTTACACGTTATAAATAATGGATCAGTTTTGCTTTCTTAGTTTCACTAAGGATGAGCCCTTAGGCTGGAATATGCCAGCAAAGTTATCTACACACATACCTACTGAGTTGTTTTAACTACAATTTATCTTTAATAATTCCATTAATTGTGAAATAACAACAGGCTGTTTAAGTAAGTGTTTTGTAAATAGCATTTTAAAGTATGAAAATAATAAGCAATGTGTCAATGTTTACCTCCCAGGAAACAAAAGTACCACAGAATTTGATAAATTAAACCAGAAGATAAAAAGGCAATTTAATTTAAAATATTTATTGACAACCTACTGTGTGCCAGGGATTGTTCTAGGTATGGGGGCACAACAAAGAGTGTAAGGGACATAGTTTGGTCATTTTCCCAGCACCTGTTCCCTCCTTGCTAATAAAACCCTGATTCTACTCAGGTATTCACCTCCCCTCTGTACATCCCCTCAGGAGACGGTGGTGGCCCATCCCTAGCTCTGTGGGTGGGTCTGACTGACCCAAGGGTAACCTCATTCGCATCAGCAGTGATGGGTTTGGGAGTGGGCCTGTGACCCAACCTAGGCCAAAGACCCATAAAGACTGCTTTCATGGGGACTCCTGGAAAATATCTTTCTCGATCTTTCCAAGCCTTCAAGAAACAACTGTCTTCCTCTAGACAGTGTGTTGAAAGGAGAGGTTTGGAACTGCTGCAGCCATCTTTATGGGATGGCTTGAGGATATGCAGGAGGGCAGAGCCAAGATAGTCACATGGGAATCAAGCTGGAATCACTAGATGGTATCACACTCAACCCTACCCTACCTCTCAGAGTCCATATTGATGTGTACCAATAAATCTCAGTATTTAAGCAATAGGAACTGGATATTCTATGTAAACATCTGAAAGCAACCTTTGACGGTCATACATGGTCTCTTTGCTTTAGAATTTCTAATTTAAGGGGGAACACAGACACAGACCCAATATTCAATACTAGGATCCCCCAATACCCTCTGTCCACAGCTCACCAGGGTATCCCCTCATCTCCAACTGGACATCAATAAGGAACTTGTACACTGACTAGCACTCAAAAAACTACCAAGAAGAGGAAGAGAAGAAAAAGGCAGAGACCAGGGCAAAAAAATAGATGGGCTAAAACCAACCTCAGAGAGAGTCATTGTTTCAGCTATTAGCTAAGCCATTTAAATAACAGCATTTCAGAATAACAGTGCACAGGCAGCTGCAGGAATTTGGTCCTTTCTGGCATTCTGCTAGCCATCCAAGTCTCATCAATTTTTAAATTAGAAAATCATTTTAAACAGGTTTTATGTGACAAAACAAGTCATGAATAAAGCAAATTCTAGAACATTACAAATAGCAAACCGACAAAATAATCACTTAAATAACTATAAATCATCTTAATAATAATTCTTACTTACTGATATATCCTTAACATCAATGAACAGAAACCAATTCTTTTCATTTGAAGTTATAGTTTTATCTTCCTTACTCACCCGACGTTGTTGAAATGTTCATCGGTATTCGTGAGTAATACCAAGTGATCAATCACACAATTGAGCTGAGCAATTTTCTCCCTGGGAAGAAGCTAAATCCATATCAATCCAATATTATAGATTTGTGTATATGGGTTTTTTTTTACCTTCCACAATAGCAAAGACTAATCATTCTTTAAAACTGCGGTCCCTAACCCACGGTAGCGGTCCGTGGCCTGTCAGGAACCTGGCGGCACAGCAGGAGGTGAGCGCTGGGCAAGTGAGAAAAGCTTCATCTGTATTTACAGCCACTCCCCATCGCTTACATCACCACCTGAGCTCTGCCTCCTACCAGATCAGTGGCGGCATTAAATTCTGCTTTATGGTGAGTTGCATAATTATTTCATTATTATTACAATGTAATAATAATAGAAATAAAGTGCACAATAAATGTAATGTGCTTGAATCATCCTGAAACCATCCGCTCCCCCACCCCTGGTCTGTGGAAAAATTGTCTTCCATGAAACCGGTCCCAGGTGCCAAAAAGGTTAGGGACCACTGCCTTAAAAAATTAACATTAACATGAATACAGAACACTGAATACACAGGTTTACTATATCAGCAACGTAAAGGCATACCCAGGATAATAAATCAAACAAAAAATGAATCCCTTTCATCTAAGTTGGGAGCTTCTCTAACCAAAAACAAATAATATCTACTAGATTCATTTATTCATTCATTTATTAATACATTTTTACTGTGAATCCATTATATGCCAAGTACTGTGCTAATTGTTGGTGGACCTTGGACCTTGCCTTCATAAAACATTGTCTTAAAAGGGTGACAACAAAGTACCTCCATAAATACACGTGAATTACAACTGTGGTGAGAATATAAACAAAAGACTGGTCTGGGAGGTCCTACTTTTCCCAGGATAATTGATACCAAATTAAGGTCCCTTAAAAGAAACCCACTTAAAACAAAATTTTCATAATACATTGTGAAAGAGAAAGGATAATTTACATGCTAGCCAACCCCCAAGATTGCCCACAGCATGATTCATGACTTCTGTTGCCCTTATCTAGTTCCATCCCATGGTGAACCAGGGTCGGCCCTGTGTGGCCAGTAGTAGGTAGAAGTGACAATATGTGACTTCCAATGCTAGGTCATAAAACTCATTGCAGCTTTTACTTTGATCCCTTGAATTGCCTGCTCTGGGGGGAACCAGCAACCATCCCTTGAGGACACTCAAGCAGCCCCATGGAAAGACCTCCATGGGGAGCAGATGAAGCCCCAGGCCAGCAGCCGGCTACACCTGTGGGTGACTGCTGCCTCAGTTAATACATGACTACAATTGTCTGAAAGACCCCAGAGACAGCCACCCAGCCAAGTCCTTCGTGAATTCCTGGCTAACAGAAACCATGAGAGATAACAAATGACTCCAGTAGTTTTAAGCCACTAAATTTTTGTGTGATTTTGTTAACATTAAATAATTTGCATGATTTATCTTGAAAATGGTAAAAAATGAAAATAAGTTTATTTCATCTAATATTTAAGAATATTTTTAAAAATCATTCTTAAAACAAAAATATGAATTGAGTATTGATTAGAGGGGTAGATAACATTTCCCCCAAAATGTATAATACAAAACCACTATTGTCACTTTGAAATTTTACAGAACTATAATGAAAAGAGTAATTTTTGTAAAAAATAATTTTCTCAGAATCTTCTCTGTAATCTTTTAATTTCCAAATTATTGTCTATTGAAGAGTCTTTGTCCATTTTATTTTCTTCAGTTATGAACTAGAATAACTGTGCCAGATCTTTATTAGTCATTACCCACTGCATGGGTTCTAGTAATGCAGCTTCACTATTATCAAGTTCAAGAACCTCTGCATAGCCGGCAATATGTGTAATTTTACTTTGTAGCCAATTTTCACTGCATTGTTGTAAGCATCCAACTACCAGTTAAAGATTAATAGATTTAAAACACTGACAGGATGAATGCTAGTTTTAAGGCAAAAAGTTCTAATGAGAACTAATTTTATATGTTGTCAGTTCACAAATATTTTCATGTTATGATAACTTCCCTACCAAATGTTGTAGAATACTCCAATAATTATTATTTGGATACAAATAATAATTAGTCTTCTTTACAAGAAGACTTCACCTGTACCAAAACCAGATAGGGCATCAGAGAAGGCTTCTGGGGAGCAGAATTTGTGCTTCTATCTAAAGGATGCTTCTATCTAAATGATTAATAAAAAGAGATGAGGAAAACAACAGCAGAAAGGCTGTGCCTTAAACACTCTTGGAAGGGAGAAAACGTTCCCTCATGACATGTTCAAGGAACTCAAATATGTGTCATTGAAATATATTGTTCAATCCTACATCTCCATACATACATTTGGGTCTGCTGGAAATACATTTTTAAAGTTCTTATTTATCTGAAAATATCTTTATTTTGCCTTTATCTTTGAAGGATATTTTCATTGGCTATAGAATTTTAGTTTGGCAGTTATTTTCCTTTACAGACATTATTTCATTGTCTTCTGACTTCCATTGTTTCTAGTGAGAAGTCAGCTGTCAGTTTTTCTTCCATTATATTATTTTTTGTTTGGTTTTAAATATTCTTTTTTTTTTTTTTTCAAAATATTAAGGAGGTACAAATGTTTTAGGTTACATTGATTGCTTTTATAATGCTTGAGTCCTGGCTATAGCTGTGCCTATCAGCCAAAAAGTGTTCATTGTATCTATTAGGTAGGTTTTGCCCCACCACTCCACCCCCTCTCCTCTGGCTGATTTCCACTGAGTTTTACTTCCCTCTGTGCACATGAGTGCTCATCATTTGGTTCCAACTTAATAGTGAGTACATGTGGTGTCTGTTTTTCCATTCTTGAGATACTTCACTTAGGAGAATGGTCTCCAGCTCAACCTAGATTGCTACAAAAGGTATTAATTCATCTTTTTGTGGCTAAGTAATATTCCCTGGTATATATATACCACATTTTATTAATCCACTCATAAACTGATGGACACTTGGGTTGATTCCACATCTTTGCAATTGTGAGTTGTGCTACAATAAACATTGCAGTTTTTTTTACAAAGAACTCAAGCAAATCAGCAAGAAAAAACAAATAACTCTACTAAAAAGTGGGCAAAAGATATGAACAGAAGCTTCTCAAAAGAAGAAAGACAAATGACCAATAAACATATGAAAAAATACTCAATGTCACCAATCATCAAAAAAATGCAAATTAAAACCACAATGAGACATCACCTTACATCAGTTAGAATGGCTTTTAATAAAAAGTTCAAAAACAATAGATGCTGGCATAGATGCAGACAGAAAGGAATTCTTACACATTTTTGGTGGGACTGCAAATTAGTACAACCCCTGTGGTAAACAGTATGGAGATTACTCAAAGAGCTAAAAGTAGACCTACCATTCGGTCCAGCAATCGTACTATTGGGTATCTACTCAAAGCAAAGGAAGACTTTACAGCTGTCAGTTTTATTATTACTCTGTTGAAGGAATTGTGTATTTGGGGTTTGTAGAGTTGCCTGAATCTATGACATCTTTCATCAGATTTGGAAAATTCTCAGCAATTATCTCTTCAACTATTGCTTATGCCCCATAGATCTCTCCTTCGATGCCTAATGGTATAGTTTGAATACTTGTCCCCTCCAAATCTCATTCTGAAATTTGACCCCCAATGTTGGAAGTGGGACCTAATGGGAGGTGCTTGGGTCATGCAGATACCTCATGCATAGATTAATACCCTCCTTGCCAGGGGCAGGGGGTGAAGTGTGAGTGAATTCTCACTCTGTTAGTTCCCTCAAGAGCTGGTTGTTCAAAAGAGCCTGCATTTTGAGGCTCAAAAGAGCCTCCTTCATTTTGTTGCTTTCTCTCTCACCATGCACATGCTGACTCCCTTTCACCTTCTGCCTTGAGTGGAAGCAGCCTGAGGCCCTCACCAAATGCCCAATCTTCCAGCCAACAGAGTCGTGAGCCAAATAAACCTTTTTCCTTTATTAATTACACAGCCTCAAGTATTCATTTATAGCAACACGAAATAGACTAAGACACTTAATATTGGTCTCTAACTTAATCTATCCAAAACAAAACTTTTGGCTTTCTCCCCAAAACCTATTATTCCCCAAGTCTTCTCCAACTAAGTGAAAGCCATCATATCTACCTAGTTGTCCAAGACAAAAACCTAGGAATACTCCTCAATTCCATTCTTTCCCTTGTATCCCCCCACCCCTATGTATTCATCAATATATCCTATGAATATGTACAATTATTGTCAATCAAAAAAGAGAAATACAGAAAATGTATATAAAAGTATTTTATATATTATGAACGTTCTCAAAATATAAAGTAATATTACTACATAAAATCTAAAAAAAGAAAAAGAATAAGAAATCAGAGTCTGCATTAGCCCAAGAATGAACAATTTAAAGAAATTTAAATACCTGATAACCAAAATAGTTTCTTTCTCTCTTTTCCATTTATTATTAATTTTTTTGCTTAATCTTGGTAGGAAGAGCAACAAAATACTTTCTGTATTGCATAGAAACAGACACAAAATGTAGGGGTCTGCTCCCTTAGCTTTTTGTTTTACTACTTATTTTTTAAAAAGCCACACGAGTATTACTGAAAGGAAAAAGTCTGTCTTCACAATGATAAGTGATTTACAAATGGACCAAAGTCCAGCCATTGTAAAATTACTTTAAGGACCAGTGAGAATGAATTGGAATTTAATAGTATGATCAATGTCAACATGCAGTCCTCTGAAAAATGAGCTGTCCGGTTAAATTCATGGGAACCTGGGAGACCCAGCTTTAATTACTTAGCTTTGAGGACTCAGAAACCCAGAGCAAGTTAAGAGAGCCAGGTCCAGGGAGTGTAGGAGAGGAAGCCTGGGTCAGGATTCCAAAGAGCTATTCAATAGCTCTAAATGGTTTTTGTCTTTAAGAAGAATTTGCAGCTGATTTGCAGATTATCAAAGCAAGCTTGTGTAAATATATTACAGATGCGTGGTTTTGAAAGAAATTTGAGAGAAGTTTCTGGCAATGTCCTGCATACTACTTAAATAAATATTCCCCAACCGTCCCCTTTCTGCTTGCACCTAAGAGTAATGGGAAACCAAGAGCCTTCTGTGCACACACTCACAATCATGGAACGGAGACACTGAGAGGAGATCACCCAGCCCAGTGCTCCCGAACTCTGGTCTGAAATAAAGTTTCCAGCAATCAGCCTATGGTGAAATTTAAAAAAGAGATGGCCTATAGGGAGCTTTTTATAAACCGAATTTCTAAAGTCTGAGATTATAGTTCTCCTGCTTTTCTGGAGTTAAAATGTCTTTTCTTTTATAAACTCTCTATGGGCAACAAAAGTAAAGAAAAAAAAGACACTGATGGTGGCAGATGATGACTGAGGATGTTTTAAAACTACTTGGTTTTCAAAATAAATTTTGGAGTATTTTCCCCAGAAGTATCTGGTCCTTAAAATCCAAAAATTATAAGGCCTGAGCCCCGCTGACAGACGGAAGTCTGACAAGAGGAGTGCTATGAGCAGCCACCAACTGAGCGGAGGGAACATCTCAGGTAGATGGGACCAGGACCAGGACCTGTGGCATCACACTGAGGCCAAATCACCCCATCCTCCCCCTACAGCTCTAATCTAAGCCAGCAGGATGAGAGAACACTTACCAGAACTCTGGCAGAAATGAAGAGAAAACCACCAGTGTTACCAGTTATGGAACCTTCTGATAACTCAGGGTGAGAGTTAAACTACCACAGAAGCAAAGGTTCCAAGGCCAGAAACAGATAAATTTGTAATGAAGAATAACACTATTACAAAGTAATAAATTATACATTATCACACCCCAATGTGGATTTTCACCCAAATAGGCTAAAATGGACATCTAAAATTCTCTAGGTTCTTAACTTGGGAGAAAATGTTGTTTTCTGACAGCTGTTTCCTCTGACTTCTTTCTTTAAGGCAGCCCTGTAAGCCCTTCATCTTTGTTACAAGCAAATAAAGATGAATGATATGGGCAGAAAACGCTCTGAATTCCTTGGAAGGAGGCAAGAAATGATGCAATTGTCTAGTTATTTGTGCTGGTCTTTTCAGGATTCCCAAAGGATCATAACTGTCTCAGGATATCAGACCTCAGGGTCCTGGAGTCCAAGCACATGATACCCATCCTGAGGATGACAGCTGTGCAGAGAAGGCTCAGCAGTGCAATCACTCCCCCAGGTCCTCGTACCAGTATTTCAGGAAAAAGAACAGGAGCTGCAACCATTGGTCACTGCAGCAAACAGTAATCCTGGGACGCAGGTGCGAAGCTGCCTATATCCTCATGATACCTAAATGGAGTCACACTGCCCAGACTCATGATTGGTTTATGAGAAAACACCACACTCTTTGATAGATACAGTAATTCCAATATTCTTCATCTCATTACTGAAGAAAACCCACACCTACTGATTAAGAATTATAATAGAATTTAAATATGTGAGTGTTCTCCTGTGAAAAGCTTTAACCTTTCCTTCCCTTGGACATTTTTTAAGCAATACAAAGTGATATTTGGCAGAAAAGAAAACAGCGCTAAAACTCCACTTAAGAGATTTACTGGAGCTCTGAATGACATTCCTCCTTCTTAGAAGCACCTAGCACATTGAGTGGGTCTAGAAATTTCACTTCGTATTGTTGGTCAATACAATGCCCCTCCCCATATTTTTTCTTATAAATTTTTTAAAATTAAAAAAATCTGTATTAAATCAAATAGGAGGGGACATATGGGGAGAAGAGAAAGAAAGCTTTGGTCCCCAAAACCATAAGCAAGTCTTATTTAATAGTAACATGACAAACGTATTTGCTTAATATTAAAGAGCAAAGGTAAAAGCTAAAATTTTTGCCATTCTTGGGAACTGTCTCGCACCAGATTAGACTGACTCACATTCTCCCACCATTATTCTGCCCTCCTACGTCTGCCAACAGCCACTGAGATAGAGTAGGTATGATTTAAAACTTTCTTATGTTTTCATGGTCCTGTAGGGATTTAGAAACTATTTATGTAACTTAAACATTTACTTCAGGTAGCAGGTGTAAGATGTTGCTGCATTTTGATTTATTCATGATCCTACCACTATAAAACCTTATCTGAATTTTTAAATTTATTTTACAATTTCAACCAATCTTCATAATAAATTATTAAATAGATTTTAAGGAGGACATAATGGCTTTAAAATGCAGGCAGGGACATCATATCTAGAAGAATATCCTTTAGTCAAATAATGCAAGACAGAGAAACCTGTCTAGTTCTCAACCAGAAATAGACTAAATTCAAACTATTTCAAGTGAAAATGAAAATTACATACGCTTTGTCTAAAAAACATTCTTTGAGGCCGTGCTCTAAGTCTTAGATAAAGCATCTTTAAAACAACTACATGAAGAGAGTTTATACTAAAGGTAAGTATTTACCTCAAACCATTTCAAAATAACTTTTGAAACCCATCTGAAGACCAAGAATCAATCACTTTAGTATTTTGACACAGAATATGTCTAACCCATAGTTTCCAGTGCCCAAGAAGCACAGCTGCCATAGGAGTCAATAATAAAAGCCATAAAGGCCGCGTGCCAAGAAGCAGGGGGCAGCACATGGCTTCGCCACTTTCGTGGTCTTCCCTGCACACTTGCATAAGCGTCTGTGTTCACCAGCTATTTGAAGCTCAGGAAAATGACGCAGGCAGGTCACCTGAATTTCACACCGCTTATGGTGAGCTCTGGTGCAACTGACATTTAAGCTCGGGTGAAAACAACGAGAAGTGCAGTAATCAGCACCAGGAACGTGGCACCCTCTTGCAGCAGATGCAAACACGGTGCACACATGTGCTCCATGCAGAGAGCAAACATCTTCTCGCTAATTAGCATCGGAAGCACCGACCTGGGGAGGTGCTAAAATACCCTTCTCATGAATAATTACACACCCCATCAGCGGACCCTCCTCCGCTTTCTTTACACTTGGCCGTTTAAAGACAAGTGAGAAACCCAAAAACATTCTATTAGCTTTTGCAATGAAGAAAAGGAGGAATCCAAACTCGAAGCAGAGTTCTCCGACAGCCTCCGATGGTTTGTTTCTAGTTTTGTTTCTCAGTTACTCTCATTCATCAAGGAAATCACAAGAGAAAAGCAATTACAAAGACCTGCAGCAGCTGAGCACGCAAGAGACCATCACTCTAGTGTAGCTGGTCCTCCAACTTAAAATGTCACCATGGGGAAATGCTGCTTGTCGGTACCCAATGATACTGGTCTTTCTTTGCTGGCTCAATCAATGAGCTAATTTGAAGTGGAATACCCCAGACATACCAACATCCATTCATGGCACAGGAGAGCTCACCATCAACAAAAATCCTGACTGTTACATAGCACAAGTTTTATTTTCTCCCTGATTAAAACTGCAGCCCATGATGTATACTTGGTGCTAAAACAATCAGCATAACTAAGCTCAGCCTCTCATTATCAAGCACTTACAGAGGAATCACAAAGTCATGCTTAGAAGCGTAAATAGCTGAGAACAGAATGGCAGTTTGCCAACTTAACATGAAGATTTCGTATTTTCTGGGTATTTCATCACTTTAATTTGACTCTGACACATAAGTGAAGGCCCGACCCAAAGGATCAGGGAAAGAACTAGAACCAGAATGAAAATAAAAGGGACTCCATTAGCTCCATGTTCATGCTTCTAAAGCAATGTTTCTTGAAAGCACAGACCTCTGCAGCATCTGCAGTCCAATCTTCAACAGTGCTTAATAGAGATGCGAGTCCTGAACCCCAACCCACAGCTACTCCAGGTCAGACCCTGGAATCTGTAAGTGTAATTCTTATGCACAGCAAAATCCGCTCCATGAGCTGCCAGCTGGCCTATTGCTGAACAAAAGAGCCATCGATGCTATGATCTCCTTCACATGCAGGTTGATCTACTGAACAGACATACACACACTCACACACAGACACACATACAAACACATGCACACCCACATGTACACGCACAAACTCACACATACACACATAGACACACATACATACATTTGCAGTTGTGTTCACTTGAAAGGATTTTATATTTTATTTCAAATTTAAGTCAGAAGTACAATTATGATTTCATATTCTTCTAGAATGTTTATAGCAGCACAATTCACTATTGCAAAGATGTGGAAACAACCCAAGTGCCCATCAATACATGAGTGGATTAATAAAATGTGGTATACGTACACCATGGAGTTATACTCAGCCACAAAAAACAATGGTGATCTAGCACCTCTTGTATTTTCCTGGATAGAGCTGGAGCCCATTCTACTAAGTGAAGTATCCCAAGAATGGAAAAATAAGCACCACATGTACTCACCAGCAAACTGGTATTAACTGATCAACACTTAAGTGCACATACAGTAGTAACACTCATCGGGTGTCAGGCAGGTGGGAAGGTGGAAGAGGAGATGGGTATATTCACACCTAATGGTGATTCTGACACATTTACTTCCTGGAATTGTAACAACAAATAATTGTCGTTATTTATTTATATCTCATTCCAAAACAGCAGCTGAGGCATCTTCTATGAGATCACTATAAATATTCTGTCACCTCAAACAGACAATAAGCTCACACGATGCCCAGAGCTCTCCGATGTGTTTTGGCTCCAAATATTTTACTGAACCCCTAGAATATTCTGTTCCCTCCAATTCCTGTCCTCCTACACACAGCATTGCAGGAAATAGGGTTTTATTTTTAGAAACTCTTCTAAAGAGAAATGAACACCTTTCCCCATGTCCCTTCCTGTACTGACGACCTCTGCTGGGTTGATGGTTGGCACTCTCGGTGGGTTCTCTGTAGCTCCGAGGACACAACAAAGGGCTGCTTATTCTTTTCAATGTTTCATGGAACATTCCATCAGGCCGTTTGGCTTTTAATCACCGAGAGTATAAATTCTTACAGAAATGAGCCCAACAGAACATAAAGCCCTTATTGCATCACATTATTTTAAAGTGGAATACTAAATCAGGTGGTCGCCTTTCCTTGATAAAAAAAAAAAAAAGCACCAGAAACTTCAAATGTGCTTTCCAGAGATGGTGACTAACCGAACTAAGCTACCCACCTCTTGGCGACCAACACAGGCACTGGCAAGACAACCCCAGGAGGGTCAAGGGGCCTGCCCAGGAGCAGAGAGCTGTGTCTTTTAAATTGGCCCACATGAGGACTAAGCGTAGCTCCCAAAGTTAACCAAGCTCCTCTCTAACTCACGGACTGACCACTTACAGCTGGGTTCAAGATATTGGGAAAGAAACACAGTGCCAGTGATGACAAACAGTAGGAACTCAATAAACACATGCTGAGTAAAGGAATGAAGTCAGGGTCTCAGAAACCTGAGAATCCCTCAATTGCTTCCCACGCCTCCACCTGTGAGATGTGCCCACATCCACCCCCTCAGCCTTTCTGTTCCCCTAAACCACCCAGGTACCCAGTAGGACCCAGGTAGCAGCAACGACAGCAGCAGCAGAAACTTAGTGAGTTCCAGCAAATGCTCCCCACCCCAACCACCAACCTGATGAGCCAGGAGCCTGGAATTTCAAGAGCTACAGGTGTCAACCACTTGCATGATATACCCCTACAGCACAGAGCTTTCCTGACTGGTCATGTTCCCAGCTCGCTCACATTTTGGGCTAGCATGATATCCTGAAATCAGGGTGACCTTGCCTTCCCCATAAAATAGCATAGAAACAACCCCACTTCCCTTTTACTCTTCATACGTGTTAGGGTAGCAGGTAGTTAACAGCTGTTACAGTGTGAACTCACAATTGGTAAGTTTCTGAGGGAGCTGCCTGCATTTGTGAACACGTGGTGGGGAGGTGTAGATGGTTAGAAATTTATCTAAATGAATCTTCACAGACTCTCCAGAGGTGGACAAAGTGGTAGGAAAGCCCTAGATATGGGGTTGTAATCAGTGATTCCTAACCTGTGGCTTCTGAATCCCAGGAAAGGAACTGCATGGGGGCTGAGAGCCGAAAATCAACTTTATATTAAAACAGATCTGTCATCAGCAGAAACAAAAATGGCTCTGTGGCACTGTGAAACATTGTTCTTCTATTAAAATGAGCTCTTTTCCTCGCTGGAAATCCTACCCTGGCAAACACAGGGAGACAGGTGCACAAAGCTTATGATTCACACACAGCCCAGGAGTTGTTACCCTTCTCATGTCTAAGGTCAGAGATCCTCAGCCTTGAGCTATATTGGAATGCTTACAAGGGTTTAATGATGATGGGGGTTTCTAGATAAAGGCTCAGGGTGGGAACTGCTGCACTAGATCATGACTTGGGTCATCTCACTAGTTTCCCAGAGGGCTAAGGGTGTCCCTCAAACCAACAAATTGTAACTGCGTGGGAGGGTTTTAAATGACCTGGAAGGTCTGAATCTTTTGGAACTAGATTTTAATAAGGAATGATCTACTTGTCTAAGGGACAAAGCCCATAGACCTACCTCTGAGAGTCCAAAAAGTCAATTGCTCAGGAAACACGAGGAAAGCTGGAAGTACAAAGCAATGCAGAAAAAAATTTCTTGGATTTGATGAGCTGGAGCTCTGTTTTAACTGTCTTTGAATAAAGAGGAAGGAAGCTTCATCACCAAAGCTCTCCTACACATTAGTGGAATGTTTAGGAACAGAAAATGAGATAGCATGTGAATGACTTTTAAATGTTTGCATGTTCTGTAATTTCTTCTTCTTTCTGATCTCCCGTAGCAGGGTAATGGTAATTATTTAAATACATAATGTTTGAAATGATAAAACAAATAAAATTTTAGCACATTTGGGAAATAGGAAAACAGAAGAATTGCTCATGAAACCATCGCTCTACTGGGAAATATCTATTATGATGTATTTCTTCTTTTTCATATGCTTAACTGAAGTCATTTTGTATATAAAATCTTGATGGCTATTTTTTCAGTTACTGTCACATTACATTTTTTCTGTTTCAATAATCTTCAAAATTATCACTTTTAACGACCAGAGAATTCACCTAGGGGACGTATCCCAGTCTCTGAGCTTTTTAGATGTTTCTAATTTTCCAACATTATAAATAAAGCTACAGTCAACAACCTGTGTGTAGAGGGTTTTCTTTCTTGTTCTAGTTTCTTAGGATAAATTCCACAAGGCACACTGACTCATATTCCCACATTTACTGATTTTTGGATCACCTGTCAAATTACCTTTCAAAAGTTTTACACTAACTCACAATATAACCAACAAAGTAGAAGAATATCTCTGTGCTGGCAGTAGTAATTTTTTCGTTTATTTCTTTTCAAATTTAGTGGATAAAAACGGTGCCTTCTTCCCATTCGCTATTTTTTATTCGGTTGAGACTAGCCTATTTCTATATGTTTATCAGCTGCAATTCTTCCAAATTGTCTATTCACGTTCTTTGCCCATTTATCTATTAATATGTCTCAATTTGAATAAGTTCTTTGTATGACAAATATATTGATATTTGATCATATTTACAGCAAATATATTTCCCACTCTGACTACATTTTGTTTCGATATCAGATGATTTTACTTTTATGTAGTCAAATCCCTCGATCACTTCTAGCTCTTGAAAATCATCTGTCTTCCAGGGGCTTCATAAACATTAAATTCTATTTTCTTCTCTTTTTTTCTAATGTGATTGTGCTGTTGTCAAATAAGGCTGCATTCAAGAAACTTCAATTTTATATACTTAAAATGTACATTACTTTGTAAAAACCAAACTACTATTTACTGAATAATTTCAAAAAAAAATGAAAACTATTTGTTAATTTTAAAGTTAACTAACCCTTTAATGACTTTGTTGTGTCTGCTTTTTGTTGGAAGCCTTTTGAACATTTGGTTGCAGCACGGAGGTCCACAGTTTCAGTTGATCCTCTAGACGGGTATCAGTCATCTGTGACCTTAAGGGCATCTTGGTTTGGGTTAGGTAGTAGAATGTAGATTCAAAGCAGTAAGTGGTTGAAAAGTAAGAAAGAATTCTTCAGGCATGTTGCTGAAGGCAGGGGTATTCTACTGCATCTTTCCATATTTCAATTGGGTCTTCCTTAGCATCAAACAATGACTTTAAAATGTCATCTACTGAGCGCTCAATCAATTCCATCTGTAGTTCTTTAGGTGCCTTGATGATATCAACTAGGTGAGGCTGAAATGCTAATTTGAGTGTGATGTCATGATCCTCAAAGTCAGTGAACCTTTCATTGTATTCTCCAATTAATAGGTATGTAACAGCTGCATATCCTTCAAATCATTAGTACATACCATCTCACTCATCAATGACCTTTGCTAACTGGGGAAAATGTTCATCTGAAATTTCCTTTTGAGGAAGTGTTCTGGAAAAAGATAGTTCTTTTCAGAATACTTGGATTTTTTGCCATATATCATACACAGACTTAGTTTTACCTTGCAAAGAATTATTCAAGTCATTTGATTTGACATGTTATCACACAGAATTGCTGCATTCCTATAAAAATCTTCTTTCAATAAATCACATTCTTGATACTGTTCTTCACACAATTTAACTATCTGTTCTCACAGAGATAAAATTTTGGCTAACACCTGTCCCTGTGATAGCCAGTGCACTTTAGAATGATACAGCAAATCCATACTCTACACATCATCATTCAACTTTAGCATGTTAGGAAATTGATGATACCATGTTGCATCTGCACGATTATAGTTAACAATACTTACACCTTGTTGCAAAGTGTCACTCGAAATAGTAGCTTTAGCACAGAGATTTTGCTGATGCAAGATATGATGAAAAGAAATGAGAGCATCTGGATCTGTTAATACTTTTTCTAAATCTGTGCAATAAACCCTTCATGTTTTTCTGTCATGGAAGGTGCACTGCCG